>MU872961.1:3726-16151 GCA_036418205.1 Ostertagia ostertagi | reverse complement strand
GGGATTGGTTTGGTCCACAAAGCCTGACTCGTTCCTTTAATGAAGTTATTCCCAAAACGTGCAAAATTATGCCACCTCGTCCTAGAGGCCACGGTCCTACCTCGACACTTGATCCTGCATCAAAATGTTGGATGCATGGGTTGCCCTTTGCAGGCTGGGCAAGGACATCACCGATGTGTATCTTGTCTGATGGCCACAGCGGTCCTACCTCCCGCAAGAAGGTTTTGGTTTCGGGAAGCTCCGTCAGTTTTGGAGCTTTATTGCCAGCATATTATCCTATTCAGTGGAGCCATACATTTTTTGAGATGATGAAATGATTGATTTTGCGGTGCACGAGCTATTCTGCACGGGCTATCATCATCCTTCCATCGCATTCCAGCTGATTTGTGCAGACTGGTAGCAGCTCTGTCTGCAAGTCGATGTTGTCTCAACGGCTCGTTCAGCGCTGACGGTCGACCTCCTATGCCAAATAGTCGTTTTTTGCACGACTATTTAATCGATCAATGTATTTCCGTTTTCGTCAGTGTCTGTGTTTTCGCTTGGTTTGTGGTGGTGATTTTTTGGTGAGATTTCCATATCATCGCACATGATTACCAGTGTGTAATTGTAGAGAAACTCGGCTCTGGGAACTCAGATGTTCCGGTCTCCTTAGGACACTATCAGTGTTATGTTATTTCTTCTATCCTCTGCCCTTGTCAAATGATCTGAAGTTCAATGACATGGCTTCCTCTTTGAAAGTATCGATAGCACAATGTGCTGTGCATAGCCGACTTACTATTTGTGAACTTCTTTGTTCAAGGAGGATTCCAAGATGAGGGTGAAGGTCGACGGAGGGGAAACTTAGCTAATGGAGAGATAGGCAGAACTCCTGAGGGTGTGGATCGACACACAATCGAATTGAAGGACATGCCCCTAGCGATCTAGCAATACTTTCTCCGCGGCGCTATTGGCGCGCTATCGGTGCGGTACGCCTCATCTCGCTGTCTGAGCCTCTAGCCGTTTAGCAGAGAGAGCGTTAGCGTTGAAGAGGGCAGCACCGATGAGAGTCGCATCAATGCGGAAATCAACGGGCAAGGAAGGAGTTCCATTCCTCGGTTCTAGGCCTTCCCTTGATTTTTTTCTTCTTTCGTGCATCACTGATCATCTAACGGCTGCCTTCCACGTGAAATCCGCCTTTGAACTTTTCCTCAAAATTTACCAAAGATGTCAGAATTCACGCTCTACCGTATTCCATCGTTGGAACAAGGAGATCTTCTACCACACATGAATACCAATCAGTACCGCTCAGTGCATGCCAAGTTGCCCGATGATCTAATGATTTGTTTCACTACAGTAATACCTTCTTCACAGGACGGCTTCCAGACAAACGATCTACAGTTGCCCTGTAGATACCATACCTCTGTATGTTACATTCCTGACATAAAATCTGCACTATAGGGCTGTTTGGTTAGTCTAGAAGGGCAAAGTGTTTAGTGTTGTAACCAGTTTTTCTCTTGAAATCCGTCACGAATTCGACTTCTATTCTGGATTGTGCTGTTCTTTGGATGAATTCGCACTTTAAAGGTAATTGGAACTAAAAGTGCCTTGAATAAGTCATTTCAATTATAATACAAAGTGTGGGTATCACGTATACGCTTCTGAGGCGTGACCGGTTGAAGAAATGAGCTAATGTGAGTCATTTTTTATCAAGAAATGTTCATCGTGAGATCTCTCAAAGATGTTCTTCGATAAGCCGAAGAATGTGGTATTCATTCAGTGTTTTGTTTGAAGAAAACTCAAAATTGAGCAGGGATTTACAGCTCAGCACCAGAATTATCTACGTACATATTAGGATGTCCCACAATTAGTGAACCACTTTGATATTAGGTCGGTCCATAATTTTTGAGAACCTTTGGTGTTTTTCGACTTAATTACTTATCTTATTTCTCTGATGTATTTATTCAGCATAGTATACATCACCATTATTACCAACATATAACCAATGCGAGGGTGGGTATTCAGTGTCTCTCTTGTAGAATTTCATAGAGTTCTGATCGAAGAAATATTGGATGTCGATTTTGACTTTATGGTGATTCAAGTGAGATTTCTTCTCCAGAAGGTGATTGAGAGAGGAGAGCGGATAGTCGTTCGTTGACGCAGGATTAGTGCTATAAGGCGGAGCTAAAAGAACTGACCGCCCGAGAGTCTCCAATTTTTTAGGAATTTTCTTAGCAAGGCGGGCTCGAACGACCTCAGAAAAAATAGATTTTGTCTTCCTTTGCTTTCAAGTTGAAGGCGTTGCCATCAAGCTGTCAACGATTCTTCCCATCACTGACACTGGTATTAGTTGATGCCGGTCTTCAGCGCAAAGGCCCTCCCGTATTGCGCCAACGACTCAGGAAGTTCGAGTTGGGTTTGTACTGTCAGAACTCCCGAATCGTTTGAGCAAATCTACTGCGGCTCGTGGATTTGTTAGCACACTGCACCCAGTCCACATCACCAATGAGTATTATAGATGGTCATCCGAAGGAACTATGGGAAACCAACAGGAACTTGATGATGTCAGATTGGGTTGAGAACTGATTCGGGACTACAATTTTCCTTCGATCAGAACTCTATGAAAGTCCACAAGAGAGGCACTGAATACCCACCCTCGCATTGGCGATATGTTGTTGAGGGACCAGACCTAATATTTGGATTCCTCTTCAGTGCTTGTTCGAACATACACCATTTTACGTGTAAATATTCCCTGCTAATAGGGATAGAGTCGCTGCCTTTCTTGCAAAATTCCGTGATCTTGTGGTTGAAAAAAATCGGCTGAGATCATATTATTTATGGTTAGTTCTTGTTCTTACCATTATTTCGATTGTGCTATGATAGTATGCTGAAAAAACTATTTCCAGTCTGATCGGCTTAAACATTCAGTTGTAGATTCTTCGTGAGTCGCTCCTCTTCTTACACACGTAATCCTGGAGAATCATTAAACCAACATAATAACGAAGAATACATAGAAACACAATACAAGGATACAACACAAGAAGAGAGAAAGAGAAAGAAATTGGTACAATGGAGTTACGGACTCAAACAAGTGTCCAGAATGTTTTTGAATGTGTTGTAGGATGCTGTAAATATCCGACGCTTCTTGCATAACTTTCGAAACAAGGAAAGAACTCTATAAGTGAAGAAATGACGCCTGATATTTGATCTGGCTCTACCCACATCTAACTTTAACCCGTCGCCTCTCGTTATTGAGGACCTTCGAGTCCAGAGTTCACCGATATCTAGGTCCATTTTGCCATGTATCAGTTTGTGAAACAATAAGAGATCGTTTTTCCTCCGTCTAAACTCCAAAGAAGTTAAACCCAAGTTTTTGTTTCTGACAGCAGCTGAAGGGATTTGGATCATACATAAAGCCGACCCTTACCATTAGTTTTCTAGTAAAATTATTAACGGCTTCGAGTTTCTTGCAACATTTTCGCAGTGAGATCGAAGTTAAGATCCTTGGTTATCAGAAACCCTAGATCGGTAACTTGATCGACTGCAGATAAAGGTGTACCGTTGATGTGGTAAATATGTCGAGGATTACTTTTCCCCAGATGAAGAACTCTAGTTTTGTCCTCAGAGAGGGCCAAATTCCAACTACGAGACCATTCCTCAGCCTTACTCAGCGCCACACAAAGATCCTATTGTCATTTGCTATAGAGCGGTAAAGCTTGAAGTCGGCAGCGAAAGCACAGACTTCAACGTTGGCTTGCTCAAGACTGGATATGAGGTCATGTACATAAATGCTGAACAAGATGCATGAGTGGATACTACAATCTCCATTTTATATGATGGGTCTCAAGCCTGTGATTTCTGGGTGAGATGGAATCATGATTTTCTAGTAGACGATTCCTTCAAGTATATGAATGTAGTAAATATAGTCGTAGTAAGTGATTGGATTGGATGATTCCGTGGTGACCAAGCCGATTAATCTCCGAGCGGCAGATCTATGTATTCTCGAGATCTTACACATGAGCATTGAAGGCTATCGCATTTCACGCGCTCGAACACTTTATGCAGTGTACCTCAAGAATATTGTTTTTTTACACTCTTAGGCCCAGTTCCTATTTCGGAAGCTGCTTGAGAAGGAAACTCAAAACGTCTTCTTCCTTATACTTTCTAACTTCATCCAGACCTCACGTTGCTGAAATTTCCTCTTCACATGAGCTGTTGAATGAGATGTGTAAAGTCTTTCTAAGGAAGATTCTTGGCAGTTTAGTGATCTACATTATGTAGCAGATTACAATTCCTACTGCACAGTAATTATTAAGGTTGTGCTGCAGCGGCGAGTAACACCTAATCAGCTTCTATGGTGTTGATTCCACTTTTCCTCATATAGGTATTTCTAGAATCGCTCACACAGAAGAGTCAAGGATACATATTAAATAACTTCATAACCCCTAGTCAGATGAAAACCATTCCAAATATCTGTATCATACTCACAAAATTAGGTGTGCGGGGTGCATGCAAAGGGTTGAGTAGCGCCCACTGTCAAAGGGAGCGATTACGATAGAGAGTGAGCTCATCGGGAAAGTAAGCCGATGTCATAGTTTGCGAATCGAACGTTGCACCAGCCAATGCGCCAGCGAGTCGAACTATGTACCAGAGAGTCTAACGATTTACCACCGACTCAATAGTGCGGACCCAACGTTCAAAGGAAGCCCGCTACTTTCGAACAGTGTCACGTGACAGTGAGACCTTTTTGAAAGTGGCGGGGACTTGGGGAAGCTATCTAATCTCGCAAAACTATACATGGCCCTGTATAATGCGCTCATATGCAGCAGGCTATTTGGCGTACAAAGAAGCATACGTGGCGCCTCCACATCGAAAGGCGCACTGGCTGCTACGCAAGGGCACTTCGGAACGGTTAACCCTACGTTGTTAAGATATCAAAGAGGGGGGGGTCGTATCCCTTCCCAGTCGCGGTGAAAGCTTAGTCATTGAGTATGATGGGGAAAGTGGAGTTTACGAGTACGGCTTGGTGGAGGTGCGGAGCCCAGGGTCAACCCTACGTTGTTACGAGTAACAACGGGGGGTCGTACTCAGTTGAGCTTGGAGGGGGGTCGTACCCTCTCGGTGGCCGACAGTGGGATTCTTGGTAATATCGGATAATAGCCAGCACGTTACGTTTTCGTAAGATGACTGATACTAGAGCATCTATAAACCACGCTTCCCTCTAAATGAGCTTTCAAATGAATCAGCGAATTAGAAGGGCGCCCGAGGCGTGGCGCGCACCAAGGCAAGGGATGTAGTGCAAGCGCATGCTCGAAGCTTTCTAGCACATCCTAAGTTAAACATGACATTGGTCTTCCAAGAAGTTACGGGCAGTGAAACCTAAGAAAACTCGCGTTTTCGGGAAAATGTCGGCGCTCGCAGCTAAACCAAAAAAGTAACAAAGGGACTAATTTTTGAACTGCTGATTTCAGGAACGTTTTGGTGCTCATAAGAAAGCTTGAATCCTGTAGTTTGTCATACCGTGTTCAGCTTCCCAAATGAATGACTTTGAAAGAAGTTATGATCGTTTAAAGGTCAAAAAGTCGCTTTGCACAGAAAAAAGTAACAACGTACTAAAATTTTTATTAAATTAACTTTCGAAGAATTTTTACCCATGGTTGGAGAGAGAATAATTTGAATTTTCCAAATCAAATCACTTCGGCGCAGAAGCTCGAATATGAAGGAAGTTATAGCCTTAGAAAGAGGGGTGTAAAAATTGTGTTGCAATTGAAGAACGTGAAGGATTTCAGTATTTCAATTGGAGCGATAATTTTTTCTGACTTCTCATAAGTTTTTATCAGGTAATATTGTCAATATTCCGGTCACTGGTTCAGTTTATTTCATCTCCTAGTTTGGTAACCCTTTGGAGTACACGGATATCTTTGAATGCATCTCATTTTTTCGTGTTTGGAAGCAGCGATGAATATCTGTCGTGGATTTTGCTAAAGTTTCATCTTTGATGACTTACGTAGAAATAAATATTGATGGTAAACACTGTCTCTACACAAGTGTCACATACAAGGGGGGTCGGTAGTAAAAATTTCCAAAGAGTAACAACGATAGGTTTGACCCTGCTTCGAAAGCACTTTTGCCACAAGAACGCGCCCGCCAAGTAATCTTGTAGCTGATATTGAGATCTGTTGCCGCGAGCGCACAATTTGATCTCGTCTGGAGCATAGTGCCACCAAACGCGCTGCAGTAAACTCGTCCTACGTCCGCTGCTTAGGTTTTTCCCGTTCTTGCGTCTTCTCGTCCTCTTTCGCGCGGTTTTTGACGGAATTCTCAGCTTTTTTTTTCGCGTTGGCGTACCACTGAGGACCACCACGTTGTTTGTAGTTTGTGCAACCTCCTTAGGGTTCATCGTAATCACTGTCTTTGATACCTTGTCTTTCATTTTCGTTTTTATTTCCTTTAATTGCGCACAATCTTTCAGATTTTGATTCTCTGAGCAGATAACGCTTGGGCTTGATTTTTGTTGGTTTTTGTTTGTTATGGTTGAGTTTTTTTCTTTTCCTCTAATTTGACCTAAATTGATAGGCCGTGCGGCCAGTGTTTTCCTTCTCAACTAACGGCATGTCTTTATAGACGTATTAAATAAATAATAAATAAATAAAAATGATGGACCAACAAATAAAATAGATAAACAATTGACCACAGTACGAACAGTAAAAATAACTTCGAAGCCAGCAGGAACTATTTTGCTATTGATGAGTACTTCGGTGTAGCACACGTTGTATCTTGTCCAGAATCGTTGTATGGATGCAGTTTAGCATGCTCCAGCTAATCCTCCCGAGAGCCATCTGGCGTATGTGAAAGTTTTTACCCTCCCACATATAGCTGGTAGTCCAAAACAACCGACCTCGTACGTATGATGGCTTTATGGCTTGTTTCTTCCTGAGCATCGGTCAACGGAAGTTGAGGAATCGGGGGGGGGGTGGAATGTGTGCATCTGGGAGTATAGGGTCGGGCCGCACATGTATGTACAGTCCAGTGTGGAGGACAACATCAAAAATGTGATCGATGATGTACAAGTATGGCCGAAGGATTTCATAGCAATGTTATTCCGCTCACATGAAATTTTCGCGCTTCGAAGGGGTCCGCATAGTAATTCTCAGCTACCTCAGCGACTTGTCACGACAAGATTGAAAAATCCGAAATTCGCATGTCCTCCCACAGATGTCTTTATCTTCATGAGTCCACAACCTAAGAGATGTGAAGCACAGAGCGGTGTCCCAGAGTCGCTCAGTAAGCGCAGGCGCTTGGGATTGGCTCTCTGGAAGAAAAAACTCTTGAGTAAGAAAAGATCAGAGGATTGCTGAAAGGGTCCAAAATTAAAGGGAGGAATACCACGTTTTCAAAAACTAAACCTGGGCATTCCGATTATTTCTTGCTTCTGTTTAGCCTTCCAGGTTTGATATGGTGGAACACTTTATTGGTCGACGTTTCGAACAAATCGTCGTTTTCAAGACCTAAAAATTGGTTCGAAGCTCTAGTTTGTAGCCTATCCGCTCACACCCCACTAGTACCAAATGTTACGCTTCTCAGTAATCTCAAACCAAGATAAGTTCCAGCTAAAACCAACCTCTTACGGCTCCACCAATACTGGGTCCCGCTCGGTTCCGTGGACAGCTGACGAAAAATGAGACACCCTCACTCAAACGTAGTACGTGCAGTGCGTGATGATCTCACAATTCGCATAAGGGAATGAAAGGCAGGAATTCACTCGTGACGGCCATGCACTCATTTCGGTTGTTCAGCTTTGGATTTCGCACACGGATGTAAAACGCTTCTAGCATTTTTCTAGCACCGACATCATGTTCCTGGGTCAGGATTTTACATTCTATATCAAAGTCATTGCCCGCATGTTTTTCAAACCGGTGCTTGCCAAGCGGAGTGAGAAGGCTTCCACGTCTTTTCCCAGCCAGGTGTTCTTTAACGCGTATACCTAACATCCTGCCTGTTTCCCCAATATACGCTTCGCCACAGGTTGAACATTGAAGTTGGTATACAGTTCCTCTCAATGTGCAATCTCCATGCCTTCCATATGGACACACAATACAGTTTTGTGTAGTGCATGTACGATCGTACAACCTATTGCGGATTAGCAGATGTTTAATATTGCTTTTTGGCACGTTAACTAAAACTACGTCATTAGCTAAATCCGCTCGTGATATGCACTGCCGTATTGCTGCACTAATCCTATCTGATATGAAAGGCAATTGGAGAATCGCCATGTCCTCGCGATTTCTCGCGGTATGCCCTGGCGTGTCTTCGCGGTTTCTCGCGGAATGTCTTCGTGAGCCTGATCCTCCGGGTTGAGTTCCATAGCCATTCGCCTTTGTGATATCAGAAGCTAGCTTTCTCGACTCATCTCGCTCCATTTCGCCTGTACAAACTCCAACAGCTGTTTTGTACATGTTTCGGATAACCGCACTTTTTACAGCGCTGGGGTGTGCAGACCTCGCATGGAGTAAGATGTTCTTTGAACTGCTTTTCCTGTACCACTTCACACTATACGTTCCGTTTGAGACTTTTATCTGCCAGTCTCAGCCGTCAATTCATAAGCATGCAATCGTAAAGCTGGGATTCGCTGACCGACAATCTCCAAACCACTTAGTAGCGAAGAAAGCAATGTGGATGACACCCGTGTTCCCATTTTTGTACTTAACCGCCACCTGAAACCGAGCTGGAGTCGTGAAACGTAAGTCACTGCAGGAACAAGGACCTGCCAGCGGTACTCGGAAACTATCCTCGACGGGCCAATCTTTAAAAATAGTGGTGCGTATTGAGCCATTCTAGAACTCGTTTGAATAGTCCAAATCTCAGAGTTAATTATGACGTATCTGTGTTTCAGATTTGTTGGACTTTGAAGACAAGTACGGCCTCGGAAAGTGTAAAAAACTCGTGCTCCATCATGAATTTTCCTCGTTAATCGATCTAAATTTGTTATTTCTTATGAAATTTTGAATTGTCAACACTGGTTAGAAGAGCTCTTCACAAAAACTCCCAAATCTGCTTTCAGATTGAAAAAAAAAAAAAAAAAAAATTCTTAGCTATTTGCAGAAGCTTAATTAATCATTGATGTGTTCAAATTTCAATAGTAGACAAGCTGCTCCACGGTCAGCGCCTAACAAGGGAGGTCTTTCAGGGCAAAGGTGCGCTTTTTCAAAACGGTTTTGTGCATATTGTAGGGACGCATGTAGGGAACGCAAAACCATGTTTCATTTTCGCTGAAGTTATAGCAGTACCAAAAAAGAAGCATAAGGTACTGTTAAGGGTTCGATCCCCGTGGCGACTAAATTTTGCATTTGGGTTGGCGCCTACGGTTTGGTGCCAAATCGCGCTAAATATCAAAATCAGATGTCAAATTCATCGTCAGGACCATTTTGAAGCCAACAAGTGGCCGCCAAACCTTGATTGCAAAATTTAGTCGCCGCGGGGATTGAACCATCAAGAGTATTACCACTTTTTTGGTACTACTAAAACCGTTCAGCGAAAACGAAACATGGTTTTGTGGTCCATACATGCGTCCCTACAACATGTACTAAACCGTTTCCAAAAAGCGCACCTTGCCCTGAAAGACCTCCCTTGTAAGATCAATCAACACACAACTGGGTAATGAGGTTACAAGGCTTCTGTCAACCAAATGGTGGACGTGTAGATTGAGAAGCATACTCTGCGTAGTACTAAGATTTGTAAGCCTTCTCAAAGGAATAAAGGAAGAGAGATGCTGTCATAGCATATATAATGACTAAATCGTCTTTTTTGCTTCATTTGTTGGTAGGATTCATTGTAATGATTTTTTTCTGGATCACCTTTACTTTTTGGACGACTTATTTGGTGGATGGTGGAATAGCCGGGTTTTTTTTTCTCGGCGAGAGGTTTTCGGAGAGGGTGAAACAACTTTTTCATTTTTCGCCTTGTAAGGAGAGTCGCTTCAAGGACTATGGCCACTGGGGAGGCAGGAGTGTGGTCATACTTGAAAATTTTCCTCGTCGCCTCGCTTGACCCTGCTCCTGGGGGAGCGTGAGCTAGGGAACTAACACTCGGATCGAGCACACTGTAAGCCGCCCCCCCCCCTCCACAGACATACTCTGACGCTTCACCATTTGATTTGTGTTTTCATTTGAATGGGTCCAGGGTTCAGCCAAAACATGGGGAAAGGAAGGGTTATGAAAATGACTGAACTGCAAAATACAAAATGATGTGCGAATTCATAGAAAACGTGACAAATAGAGCTGTTTGCGACAGCTATTGGGGACTTCTTCATAGAAAGAGTTCGATGGAAGTGATCGAACACTTATATAACCCGATTACTGAAACTAACCGTATACCCAATTCACAGTCCAGCCACAGCGTTCCTGCATTTCATGTTCACTTCATGGCATGCACGTCCATGCGTTCAAAAGGGAGCACTTTTTGTTCGCGTTGATACATCGAAAAATTCCTGTTTCAGGCGGACTGCGTAGATCGATTTGGCCCGCTCCATCGATGGCCTTTCTATTGTGTTACACGTTCCGTTGCGGCGCGTTTCGATGATGAGTTAAGTGACATGATCGATGTGTTGCAGAGGCGCATGTGATGAAGGGGCTCTTTTATTTGGCGCTGGTATTCGCTGTAGAATGTTCAACGACAGGGAAAACGATCAAAGTGCCCGATTCCGACCCGACGCTCCAGGTAAGTCGTCATTTTTTCAAGCCACGTTTCCCGGTTTTACTTGACACTTTCAAAGATTTACTTGGATGCACGCCTCTAAGGCGTAAAATTAATGGATATAAGATGATCTCTTCTTTTTGATTTCCTGTTTTCAATTCGGTCACGACTACAGGAGAGGGGAAATTTTCCATTCAAAGTGAGTTAACACGACAAAAAAGGATCAAACCAATCTTATTTTGACTTGTTTTGTTTGTTAACTGCTGTTTTTGGCCGCAGTTCGCCTTGCGAATGTTTCACAAGAATGCTGGGTTGTGAACAAAACTTTCGCCCCAGGACGGGACTAGAACCCGCACCTCTCTGCTTCCGGGCAAGTGCGCTACAAGTTGCCATGGTACGTATGCCATGAGAAGCTGAGTTGGGATGAAATGAAATGAGTTGGGGTGCCCCGGTAGCGTAACTTGTAGTGCAGTTGCCCGGTAAGCAAGAGGTGCGGTGGGTTCGAGTCCCGTCTGGCGGCGAAGGGTTGTTCGCCCCACGTCAGCATACTTGTGAAAATCTTATTTGGTTGAAAATCGCAGTTCGAAGGGGAGGGAGGGCACTCCCCATTGTGCTACTATAGATGTACTTGCAGGATGAGGGTAAATTTTTCATGAGCATAATCGATTTCACTTATACACTACTTCTGATAAAACACCGGTTGTAGTGTGAATACTCCTAAGGCTGCCGATGCATCCAGATCTCTGTGGTTCAAGGAGATGGTCTTGAACTGGGTGTGGATATCCCTTCCTGGTCGCAAGGGTGTAGGAGCCCAGGGTGGACGATAACATGCGATAAATTGCCTAGAATGTGAGTAGGATGTGCCTTCTGTAGAGCATACATCGTCCTTATCAAAAGTGCACTTGAAATGAAGCCTTTACTTATAATATTATCCGAGTGGTTCAAGTCCGAAGGAGAGCTCTCCAGTACTATGGGTAAGATAACAGGGAGTGCCCCCCTAACTGGGGTTTCACCCTTTTTCAGAATACGCCACGCATTATTGGTTTTCGCTTTTTGGCTATGTCGTGCCATTCGGATGGCCAATGAAGTTTGACCAACAGAATGAAAAGTTGAGGAGCACTGTATGCACAAATTTCACTGTATGGATCTACTTGGACCTTCGCTCCTACTCCTTTTTTGATTCCATTCTGACCTGTGTTTCAACTTGGTATAACTCTAGAGCAGTATTTAATGTGGAAGTCTTAAACTAAAAAAAATCCTTGAGTACATTGGGTTATTTTCGAATTTTGATTCGAACGATATTGTGCTTGATGGTGCGTGAAGTATACCCCTCGTATTCTCGACGTTCCGAAGAAGTTAGGAAACTGTCGGGGCTTTATAATATTTCATTAGTGGCTTTATTTACGATTTCTTGACTTTTAATCCTTATGGTTTGCCCTTTGAGGGCGGAAGTGGTATATTTGCAAGTGGTGCTGCTTACTGCGCACGCAGGTCCCGAGATCAAATCCTGGGTCGTGAGTCGGCCGGGTCAACCGTGAGTCCCAAAACGGGTAGATAACGCCGAATTTTTGTACATTATGATCCTTCATGGTTTGCCTCCTTTCTTCGCAACACAACCTCACCTGGTTTTTCCGATATGAGATCTACTTGCAGTAGTATTTATCGCATGAAGACCTATTTTTTGGGACTCGTAAAAGAAGCCCCCGCATTGTCAACCGTCCGCTGGGCTAACCCAGGCAAGGGGCTTGGTTCTATTT
>MU872960.1:0-11355 GCA_036418205.1 Ostertagia ostertagi | reverse complement strand
GGGCACCAGTTTGTATTGAATATGTATTATAAAAGTATGCAACACCATTGCCCGCTTGGATAGTGTCATACTGCTAAGAGGTCTTCCTTAGAATGTCATTCCCCTCATTTACACTGCAGTTTCGAATTCGATTTCTCCCCAGCGTGGTCCCTCACAGTGACTCGCCTCGACAACCGGTTTGAATTACAATGGCCACCTTATAAAATTGCCCTTACTCTTGTGCATGGGTGCAGTGGTTAGTGCAAAGATCGTTTTGGTACGGTACGTTAAAATTTTCACAGAGTTAAAATTCATTAGGCATTTTCACTGAGGTTTCAGGGCGACAAGGGCACCAACATTTGTTCACGAATCTCAGACAGCACAACCTCCTGTTGTTGCAGCACTGATCTCTGCAACTCTTCGCCAACTAATTTTTCGGTCTTGAGCATCATCGCCGTGATTTTTATTATTAACTTTTAGCTTTTTATGACGTTCTCATTATCTAGTTTCAAGATGTGTGTTCCAACTATTTTTCTATATTTTCAAACAATAAATATTCATATTCAAATGTACGTGTTGTCATGCGATCAGAGATGATGCAGATGCGCATGTCTTAAATGGTCCAGGTTCGCGCCAAAGCCGAGTAGGGGCTTCATCTCTACAGAGTGGGTCGTTGGTACAGATTCCTATGTGAGCATAGCTGACCTCGACATTGGCTAGCTCCTGCTTCTGTTTGAACACGAGCCCCGTTCAATCGAAATAAATCAAGGTGATTTTGATGAAAATAGGATGCGTGGTGCATTTCAAAAGGGCTGATACATAATTTATTTGCTATTTTGACCTCTTCTACTCATGCTTTTCAAACAAAAAATAACCAAAAAGCCATAGTTTAGTCACAAAAGGTCCAGTTACAGGTGGCTCACATAGGTGGTAGACTATCCCAACAATACGAATTCCCAGACATAGTGTACAGCACTGGCCTGTCCCGAACCAGTGTCAACCGTCACGGTGGGAAATATTCTGAAGTCAGGAAGGTGGCCTCCCATGACTTTCCCACCCTACTCTTACCTTCAACCAACAGCTACTAAGAGAGCAATTCTTGTGAATCTCAGCATCGCATCCCATTTCAGCCCTCTTGAGGTGAAGATCGTGTAAGCAACATCCACTTCCATAAGAGGAGCACCCCATCTACAAACACCACCTTTGACTCCCACTACGATGGTCACACTTCGCAGATGCCGAATATCGATGATCCACTCCCATCCACAAGCTGTAATGCAACCCACTCCCTCGTTTGAATTTCCCAATGAAGCGTTGATCCTGGTTGCGACGTTTTTGGATAATTCGCTTTTCTTATCTGTTGAGCGGTGGTATCTTTTTGAGGTCGCAGCCACAGGTTTTTCGAGTGGAAGTTGACGGTCATGCAAATCCCTTGGCCAACGGGAATGACAAAGAGAAGAATTACTCATAAATATCATAATCTATGCACTATATGAGTCACATTTCGAGCAGATCCCTCGACCTCCCTTGACCATCATCGACCTCTGAGGAATAAACACCTTGATATTCTGGAAATGAGGCTGAGTCGGGGAGCGCACACATGCTAAACATGCACTGCACCAATGTTGCACAAAGTCTAAGCCGAGGGATAATCTGAATGGAAACTCGTTCTGGAAGGCGCAGGTCATGCATCAGTAATGACAGGCTCAAATGGTACTACAATATAACAGCCCAGCTAAATTTCTACATCCTGACTGGCCTTATTCAATTTATAATTGCCAGGTCTTCTAATTTTCCTTTGGTAGGACCTTTTCTTCAGGAACAATCAAAAATAGATTCTGTATAGGGCTCTCGGCTACCGGAGAATCCAGTTCTTCATCAGTGCTGCATGCCAGTCGTAGTTTCGGGATAATATCCACTCATGATGCCAAAATCTCGTAATGTAAACACGGACATGATTTTTCCTACGGCTGTTTCGATACAGTCACCAGATCATTTCCAGGTTTTCTTCGTTGCACCTCACCTTACGTAAGATTCTAGTCCTCTCCCTAGGTCATATAAAACCTTTAATGAAGCCGATTAATGTATTACAAAAATGTCAAACGGGCTACACAATTGAGGTACTCTGCTTCAGAAAACCAGAAGCGCGTCGAGTGCAGACCACACACCACAAGTGACGACGGCCTCCACAAAATGTAAATGTTTTCTGCCATGAAATGATTAGCCTGTTGCAGTTGTATTCTATCAGTTGTCACTAATTACAACTATCATTTACCAAAATCAGCTATCACTATGAATCACTACTACCAGATTTACTTGGAGGCCGTCGTCACTTGTGGTGTGTGGTCTGCACTCGACGCGCTTCTGGTTTTCGGGCGTGACTCATAGTGTTCTAAATTGGGATTTTTTTGAGTCTCCTAATTTGTTCAGCCAGTGGTTCCCAGACGCAAACTCAGTTCCTCTCGAAACGATGTCCATTACGATGGACTGCTAGAAGGAACCCAGAAAAAATCTAGAGCTTTTTGGCCAACTCCAATCCTCGTCCCTGATTTCAGAAGCGTTGTGGGCTGTCAAAAATGTACTCAGGATCCACTTCAGCATCTACTTGCTAGTTGCACCAAGGGGTACATGGCGAAACTACTAATCCTTAGTAGTAATCGTTGTGTAGTTTAGTCGTTCTTACCTGAATTCCTGCAGGTTTGTGAAGCAGCTAAATACGCAACCTTTCACTATCTCACAGGTGCGCTATGACATCAGATAAAAGTTTAGTCTTCGGTCCGCCCCAGTGTGCACACTCACCCATTGTTCTTTGATCCACTCGCCTCCATACTGTACGCTTTCCTGTGCGTAAATGTCGAGTCATTGCTTATCAGCTGATTACTGGCCTCTTATAAGGGGGTGATGGAATCGTAGCGTACACTTAAAATAGGTAGCCTCCGACAACCGCTCGCGTGGTAAGCGTGCCACTTGCCACTGCACCACTTCTGCCCAACTACCTCATGGTAAAATAAACAATGGCCAAATAGTGAAGACATAAGAGCTTATCACTGTTATGCAATCTCAAAACTATGTCGACATTATTTTGAAACTCAGGAAACATTGCAAACGTTTTTTGCTATTAAGTTTAATTTTCAAATAGAAACTATTTATTGCAACCAAAAATCATGATTGCAGGACAGTAATTAAAAGTAACGATCTATCAGCAAAAATGTATGCCTGCGGTGGTGTTTTTGTGCACGGTTACGCTTCAGTTTACTTGGGCTTCACTTAACCTACAAATCTTCGTCTACATCAAAAAATTCGAGCTGAGCTTGCTGTCTATGTACACTGCGTTCAATAATGATACAGAAAACCTAAAATTTCTTCGAAAACTTAAAGTTCATAGAGCTTTCGAAAAACTGTCCAGATAGAAAATGTGACAAATTTCATGGCGAGTTCAGATATCAACACAAAAATCCATGTTCGAAAACACTAAAAAATTTTGTGCTTATTTTTTCAGAAGAGGTCGATTTTCCTATGTTCAAAAATGATACAGCCACCCCGTGTTTCTTCGTTGAAATTCATTTTTGCTTCATGAAACTGATTCGCAGTTATCAGGCTTTCACCTTAATGTTCCCACAAGATAAAAAAAGACAGTTTGGTTTTGAAAAAAGGTAAACTGTAGCAAAAAAGGACCAGGAATCGTCAAGCAGTCATTGCGCAAAAATTGAGTCAAAGCTCCAATACGGTTAACAATCTTTTCTGGAATCCTGTAGGTTATGGAACAAAGAAGAGCTCTGGATGTTCATCATTGCTTTTTGGTCAATTTAAACTTCGCATTTTGGGGAAACATTTCAATTTCATCGAACAGTGCCCGGAATTCCAGTCTTCTTTCAGAATTAAACTTTCAATGGATATTGTTTGGGATGTGTTGAAGATTTTCGAGGTCATTCTTCAATGGAGAATTAAAGAAACCTTGTTTGTGAAAAGAAATTCTCTCGAAAACTGAGACATTTTGTGATCGAAAGTGTAGCCACGTCCACTGGAGCGAGATCAGTTCTTTTGTCTGTTGTGTCTTACCTTCTGTTTCCTTTCTTTCGAGTTTTTCTTTCTCCATCTAGCCGCCCGCTTCCTCCTCATACTCCACGAACCGCGCAAACACAACCATGAATAAACACCAGTAGAGGCAAGTTTACCTTCCACCAAGTTTTTCCTTCCTCATTAAGGGTTTTTCCTTTCATTCAGACTCCTATGAAGCGAAAAACATTGAGAGAAACGCAGACAGAAAGTAAGGACATAACAGACAAAAGAACTGATCTTGCTCCAGTGGACGTGGCTACACTTTCGAGCAAAAAATGTCTCAGTTTTCGAGAGAATTTCTTTTCACAAACAAGGTTTCTTTAATTCTCCATTGAAGAATGACCTCGGAAAATCTTCAACACATCCCAAACAATATCCATTGAAAGTTTAATTCTGAAAGAAGACTGGAATTCCGGGCACTGTTCGATGAAATTGAAATGTTTCCCCAAAATGCGAAGTTTAACTTGACCAAAAAGCAATGATGAACATCCAGAGCTCTTTTTGTTCCATAACCTACAGGATTCCAGAAAAGATTGTTAACCGTATTGGAGCTTTGACTCAATTTTTGCGCAATATGACTGCTTGACGATTCCTGGTCCTTTTTTGCTACAGTTTACCTTTTTTCAAAACAAACTGTCTTTTTTATCTTGTGGGAACATTAAGGTGAAAGCCTGATAACTGCGAATCAGTTTCATGAAGCAAAAATGAATTTCAACGAAGAAACACGGGGTGGCTGTATCATTTTTGAACATAGGAAAATCGACCTCTTCTGAAAAAATAAGCACAAAATTTTTTAGTGTTTTCGACATGGATTTTTGTGTTGATATCTGAACTCGCCATGAAATTTGTCACATTTTCTATCTGGACAGTTTTTCAGAAACTCTATGAACTTTAAGTTTTCGAACAAATTTTAGGTGGCTGTATCATTATTGAACGCAGTGTATACTATGTGACTAGGCGAGAAGCTCTTACAAAGAAAGGATGTCAAGTCGGCCATTTGTAACGAGACATACATACGAGTGTTTTTGGACGCTGATCTCGAATCTGCTCTCCAAATCTGCGGAACGATTCTTTGAACGTAGTTATGAAGCGAGATAGTGCAGTGGCAGCGGCCCGGCCAACGGGAAAGAGGTCGTGAGATCGAATTCTTCGGCGAGTTTTGACTTTTGCTTTCCTGAGACATTGCTAAGGAGACTCTCATTATGCCAAGTCATCAGCACTCGCCCATACAACAAGTGTGAGGAGCTAGCGAGGAGCTTCGATCAGTGTGCGCGCTATTTGCAAATGACCGCCCCATTTGCACAAAAGTGCCCATAGCGTGTGCTGTGGGCACTTTTATGCAAAACAAAATTGGTATTCGTGTTCCAGCGTGTTGAACTACCCTTTTACAACTTTCGATCCGAATCTAAAATTTTGACCTAAAGTCGAAAATGTGGGCAGTCATCTATCCATCAACCCACTGTCAGAGCCTGGTCATGAGATGGAATAAACTTTCAGTTATACTTGTGAACAGAAATATTCACGTCTGTTTTACTTCCTTGCGTTATCTGAAGTACACTGCGACGCATAATTATAGTTCCACCTACAATTTCAGTACCCGGCTGGATATCATTTTCTCACGATACGGCGCTTAGTCGGATAGTAATCAGGGTTCCTCCCAGTCATATCCTGTAGCATCCTTGAGAAATTTGTTCGTTATGAAGTCACCCCGACAAATTCCAGCGGAGCTGACACTTTGACAATTCCTGCGTCTCTTTTGCTAGGATTTCCCTTTTACGGAAGTGTGACAGCGGTTTTGCCTTTGCTATAAGCTAAGGAACTTGAATGGATAATAATTCCAAATTTTGATTGGGTAAAAGCAAAATGCAGCGGAGAAGCTAAAGCGGATATTTTCGAAAAAATAAGGATAAAAAATTGTTGCTTTCTCAAACTGGATTTCCGTGTTAATATTCAGATTCGCGTTTATATGTGTCACAATTTATCTGTAGAGCCTTTTCCAAAAACATCCCCAGATTCAAGTTTTTGGGAAATTTGTAGGTGGAACTATAATTATGCGTCGCAGTGTAGTAGGTGGAATCTTCTCAAGTGCACATCATCCGCCGTCTATGGCAGAACAGCGCTAAGGTTACTCACAAACATTATGATGATAGTTAATGTTCGAAAGGAACTCCTTTAAACACATGACAGCTTTGTACACAGCGCAAATTTCGTCACTGCATAGGCTTGTTCTACTGAAAGCTAGCATAGTTACAAAACGCAAAACTGCTAAACTCAGCATGATCCCATGGTGTCACCAACGCAATCCGCGAGCATTACCTCTCCGCCAAGTCGCTGATGGCAGCCTGTGTTTGCCGGTTTCTCTTGCAGGGGAGGTCGTTCAAGGTATGCCAAGCTTTTTCAAAATGGTTTCTTGCATGACATTGGGGCACATATGGGGACCACAGAAGCATGGTCCATTTTTCCTGAACGGCCCTCTGAACAGAAAAAGGGTGTCCCTAGTTCGATTCCTCGTGGTGACAGGTTTTTGCGTCAAGGGTGACACCAAAACGGCCCCACTGTGATGTCACGTTTAATCATTTAACAATTTAACCAGTTTTTTAATCAAAGTCTATTTAAGGGTTACTGACGGTCCTAATCATGAATATGGTACTAATTATTCATGCTAACTCCATTTTGCGCGAATTTTGAAACGTCAACTCGAAATGCAAAAATTTGTCACCACGAGGAATCGAACTAGGGACCCTTTTCTGGTATTCAGAGGGCCGTTCAGGAAAAATGAACCATGTTCTGTGGTCCCCACATGTGCCCCAATGTCATGCAAGAAACCATTTTGAAAAAGCTTGGCACACCCTGAACGACCTCCCTGTTAGAGTTAGCCGTTATTTAGACAACCCTTGTAACTCTGTTCAGAGAATCGTTCCGCAGGTTTGGAAGAAGGATTTGAGATCATCATCCCAGAACACGTCTGTGAGACCGCCGTCACACACTCGGCGACGGACAAGCGACGGAGCGGCGCTATCGCTCCATCTCTTGTCCGTCGCCGAGTGTGACGGCGGTCTGAGTGTAGGTTTCACTGCAAATGGCTTTTTCGACTTGGTATCCTTCCCTTGTAAGGCCTGAACCACTTTCTGAAAGGAAAAAAACCCTACCCATGAATTCCTTGTTCTAAGGAATCCTAGAATTCCACTTCCACTAGGCACTTGGAATTTCAACGAATGACTCCGTTGGAAATCTCCACCCTCTGATGGCTCACAAGAATGATCTGATTTCCATTGGATTAATTGTATTGAAAGAAACGTAAACGCAAATGCACACGCTCGACATATAATCTTTATGGGATCTTTGAATCTTTGGAATCGTTTCAACGGAATGCCATCATCACGTTTTATCTTATCAGCGACGGAAAGCCGCCTTATAAGACTCCTTAACAGACCGTACGGCAACGCTAATCCGAGAAGCAGCTTCATCGGAGCGCTGATAAAGGTTGTATCCTTGTCTGCAGCAAAGCAAACAACTACAGCGAGAAAGCCAACAAATGTCAAGACCGAAAAGGGCCAATATGAGGTTCGTACTGGCCGCTTATCAAAAGGTGAAACAAAAAGATTAGACCTACAGCGGTGGCTCTCTGCCTTTACCTTGGTCTGTACATTCGCTATGTAGAAACTGTGAGTATTAGACCAGTGTCAGACATTGTGAATCCAGTAATTCGCTCGCAGCAATTTCGTGCATTCGCTAGCTAGTCGAAATGTCACGCCGGCTTAACGGTTTTTCTTGAACAATTATTATGCTTTGACCATATCGCAACATTCATACTTCTATAATACATTGCACTAACAAGTTCTAAACAAAAATTCAAGAAAAAAGTCCAAGATCCGGCCAAAATTGCCTCGGGCAGCGGCTGTGGCTGCCCTGAGGGGCTGAAAGTTCCTCAAACTTGGGTAATTGAATCAGCATAATGCTGATATAAAAGGCCACCCCACGAACTATTGATATTCAATAATCGCTAAAATTTCAGAGCAACGGCTGCACAAACCCTGCAACAGGCACTACGGTTTGCTGCTGCAACACGGATTTGTGCAACTCATCGTCCTCTTTCTCTCTGATTTGGACCATCGTTCCAGTAGTTTTTGCTAAACTTTTCGCCTTTTAGGACGATCTCATAAAATGTTTCCAAAATACATATTTCATATTCTTCACAGTTATTGTATAATGACCCAGTTTTATCCCACCAATTTCCCGGACTATTTTCCTCCATATCCCTAGTGCCTTCCTCTGCGCTCAGTTCCAATTGTGAGGGGAACACCTCTCGAAGGAAGACGGTGTCCTGCTGTAACCGAATGATTATTTAGCAATGACCTTATGATTAGCTGTGTTGGCGGATGATTTTTCTGTCCCTCTTTTCCCTTCAGCTGCCCTATGGTAGAGTATCCTGCAAATTCCCATCGTCATATTGAAATACATTGAAAAATTTCTAGGCTAGAGCATTTACTCTAGGTATTCCTTAAGTTCATACATTTTCTGAAGATGTACTGGCAGACGCTGCTTGTTTGGATATACATAGGCCGAAGGAACGAAAAAACGAATAGTACGTATGTTGAAGAAAGAAAAGGGCATCATGTATTTCTCATCAACGTAGGAAACCGACTCAAATAAGTCAGCCCATCGTACGTGAAGACAAGTCGCAATGCTATTGTAATCACATTTGGGAAACTACTTACAGAGGACGGAGTGTATCTGCCGCTGTCAAGAATATCAAACGAAATGCATGAGTGATCGCTATCTCCAATCGGAGCTATAACCTTTACGTTGCATAAGAGTGCGAACACCAGTTCTGAAAAGTTTTATCTTCTCGTGGGGCCTTTGACAGATTGTTGACTACCCACCGCCATGTACATAAGTTGAGCGGTTTTGACAAAACATCATGATATACAACGTTGCTTTCTTGTGTATTCCAGCCAACCCAGTCAAGTGTCGGGAATATAAAAATCTCTGATAACAATGTAGGTATCAGTTATAGAGAGATCACTGATAACCTTTATTAGTGATTCATTAAGTACGGAAGAAATTGAGGGTGGTCCATAAACCAAAACCATTCTAGAGTAGAGATTGTTGTGAGTGAGATCCGCAGCTAAATTTGGTAGCTGTTGCTAATTGGTTCGGAGAGAACAACAAAATAACTTATTGAACTTCTGAGAAAAATGGCAACGCCTCTCAGTGAAACGGTACAAATCATATTCTTCAGCTTCTCTCTTCTTCTTGTGACCTCGGCGCCCTTTCTTTTTATTTGTGTTAGTTCGTTTGTGCCTGCACGAGGTTTATAGGTGGAACATTCATTCAGTTCGGCCTAACCTTTCGACAAAATCGTCGTCTTCTAAGGCCCAGGGTTCCACTGTTTGCGCGGCGTTAACGTTACCACACAGACGTTACCCAGTGAGAAAAAAATTTCTCAATGAACACCGCGCAAATGGTGGAACCTGAGCGTCAAAAGACGACGATTTTATCGAAAAGTCGGGCTGAACTAAAATGTTCCACCTATAAACCTCGTACGGCACAAATAACTAACACTAATAAGTACAAATCATACCTGGAGCCAGCAACACAGTCCCTGTGTAAACCGTAAACAGAAGCAGGCCCTCCTTCACTGCCCCCGCCGTCTTCAGAATATGACGTCATCTGCCGCCACCGTCGAGCTCAACGAGGCTTACCGTAATCGCTCCGGCCTGAAGCTGCTACATAATTTCTTCAATGGATTAACTGTTGAATAGCTTCCCAGAGACATTAGCTGTGACTGTGCAAAACCGCTTTTGACCAGCGTTTCAGGGACGTCGTAATGGTCTATGGTACCTCGACGACCTCGTTGAGCTCGTACCGTGAACCATGTTTCCGTGGGAAAATCTTCTGATGTCGTCGGTGTAGAAGGCTGTCATGTAAGGTTTAGATAGATTAGAATGTGCTCTTTAATACTGAGTTGGGGCAGTCGATTTGATTCTAGCAAAGTGTGATTAATGCTGTCTGAAATGTGGAAGTGTCTCTTTTTTTGGCCACCCCTGTATATTGTTTCTAGAAATGAGCGAATGTTGGAATAAAGACAGTATAGCGAAAATATGACAATCATTTCTGAATATAGATCACCTGTATCACCTGTCGTCCCGTTGATCGTCGAATTTGCTCGAGCGGGCGCCAGCAACGTCTCCATTCGTCCCTGTCGCGTGCTAGAGTGGTCCAGTGGATCCTCCTCGCTCGAGGGACACGAAGTCGTTCATTCCTTTCGTGAAGAAGTCTGACCATCGGGCCGGCGGTCGTCCAGGTGTTCGTTTGACGTCCCGAGGGATCCAGTCGGTAACCGCTCTGGTCCAACGGTCATCGCAAAATCGCATGACGTGTCCGGCCCACCTTATCTTCGATTCCTTGGCGAAAACGGCAGCGTCCCTGATCTTCGATCGTTGGCGTAGTTCGGAACTCCGGATTCCCCTCTGCACTTGCGTGTATAGGGTTACTCCTAGCATCGTCCTCTCGACAGCGCGTTGGATAACGCTGACCGCATGCTCGTCCTGCCTGCGCAGAGTCCAAGTCTCTGAGGCGTAGGTTAGGGCAGGAAGGACAGCGGAATCGAAGAGGTGGGCACGGAGCCGGATGTTCTTCGTCTTCTTCACTACTCCCTCGATGTTCTTAACGCTCCCCAAGCCGCTCGTTTCCTCCTGCTCAGCTCTGGAGCTAGATCGTTCATCATATTGATTTCCCGACCTAGGTACACGTAGCTGGAGCATTCGGTGATGTTCGTTCCGTTGAGCGTGAATGGGGCATCAGGAACCAATCCGTTTCCCATATTCCTTTTAAATCCAAAGCTAATACCCCTTCCAAATAAGCAACAGGGTCGTAGCCTGTGGCACAGCATACTCCACTGCGGGAAGCAGCAGTCCGAGAACCACCCAATAAATAATTTATTGAGCGGAAATGAAAACAAATATGATTGCGCAGATCCATGTTATGAAGTCGGAAAGAACGGACAGCTTCGCAAAGAGTTCCTACATCACTATTTGGTGGTAGGGGTTGCCAACGACACTGCTTTTTCGTGAATTCAGCTGAGCAAATTTTCAAGTGCATTTATTGGAGACACCGGCTACAATATAAAATCTGAGTTATTTATGCGTTAGCCACCATGCTACCGTCTCTAGTGCACCAATATGTCTATTGAATCAGAAATTTTCACTTTGCTCAGGTTCCAATAGTGTGTGAAAAGGGAAGCTTGAAAAGTACTTCGGTCGGTTCTGCGAACCAACAGCAGTACTGAATGGAATGAGTGAGCAAAGGAGGACC
>MU872958.1:4886-17553 GCA_036418205.1 Ostertagia ostertagi | reverse complement strand
ATTCCTGTACAGTCCCGAGCCTATAAAACTTAGCACTCGTCTGTCAATATTTTCGTGCCAATTTCCATAAAGCATAACATGAACGCCGGCAACAATTCCGTATAGCTTCGGAAGCCATGATGTTACCTAAAAACCTTAGGGTCTTGACTAAAAATTGAATGGGTGAGACATCACAGAGAGTTTAGTTGAAATTGGCTCATTGCAATGGCATTTGGCCGCCGAAGCGAAGCACAAGGATACTGAGCAGATTTCTTCCCGTTACTCATGCTGTGATAAATGTAGGACTTCAAAAAACAGATTGGTGAGCTTTTTGCCGACAAACATGGAAAAAACTGATTGAATAAATAAGGCTCACTGGTAGTTAACACAGATATACGGAAATCTCACCTCGTTTTGTGTTTCCTTTGGGGACTCGCCTGATCTCGATGAAACTTCTAGTGCATGGTGTCACTACCGAGATCACTGATGCATCTCGCTAAACAGCACACTTCAGGCACTAAGGCATCACAAGATGCGCGACAACGTCACAACGGTAACTTACGTTAGTTTTGAGTAGTTATACAAAAATTGTTTATGATACAACACCTGCCGTTTATTGCCATGGTTTTGCTAACTGGCTCACTACCGTTGCGTGAGTGATGAAAAGCTAGTTTGAACAAGAACATTCAGCTTGGAAGAGTGCGCGCAGGTTCAGGGTTCTATAGTGCAATACATTAAATCAGCTTTGGAGAAACGTCATTATCATGGAAAATTCGCGATTTCGTAGTCCGTTAGCTGTGGTGCTATACATTCGACCTGTGCTGTACCCTGGCTAACGCCGAGGGTTTTTCCAGACCTTAATCAGCCTTCACGAATCCTGCGAATCGCTAGCGAATTGAGGGGGAACGTGCGATGTATTAGCGATTCGACGTTGTGGGGAAGTGGCGAGAGTCCCTCATATGCGCATGTTGATTCTCAACACTTCCCCATGCTCATGCCCTCGGAGGCAGGGATGATGGTCAACTCACTTTTGCGGCTTTAGCCTAGGAGCGCGCCAAGTTTCATTCAGGTGGTGAGAGAACAGTGAGGAATAAGAAAAGTATAAGGAACACAACATTCTCAAATCAGTTTCTAATTATTTAGGTAGATTTGGAGTGCGCATAATGTTCGCTCTCAGAATGCACAAAGGTTACTTCACAAGCCGGGAAGAGCTCTTGTTACGAAGTGGAAAACCCAAACTTCTAAGTGGGTCATAACATTTCAAATACAATTTTCGAAGAGCTGTAAAAAGATTCAGAAACCTCAAATATCTTCCTATCGGGAAGTGTACCGAAAATTTCGTGATCGTTCACTTTTTCTGAGAACTCTCCCGTTCGTACTTATTTGTGCGAATGCGTGTTTTGCGCTATTAGTGAGTAAGTGATAATTTATTCTTTATCATTACTGTGGCAAACTTTTGGCAGAACAAGAAAATACAGGATTTGCTCTCTGCAACAAAACCTAATCGTTTTTCAAGATTCAATTTTTGAAAAATATCATCAAGTACGGCAATGGCTAGGGCAAACCCATGGACACCCCTAATCAGATGGGAGATATGGACTGTGCACTTTATGGCAATGCAACTGAAGAAATCGACATGACATTGGCGTCGATCCAACAGCATCTTTAAATACACGTGACATCATCTTTTCATCGAGGAGATGGCTACGTGTGCCACGTCGTGCACCTTGTTGCGGGGAAGAGAGTGTACATATAATATGTACAGACATATACACGCACACATACCAACACATCAATTTAGCGTTTTATACTGTAGAAGGACAAAACGTCAGTTTGAGGCCATACATCTGTGTTTTGATAGAAATATGTACAGTCGATATCCGAAAGTTGGGGTAGGCGTGTCACCGGAAGTGACGTGCACTTGATAGAAGTTGCGTGGATAAGCTGTTGCCAGCATGCCTGCTGATATCCAGCTGATATCCGCGCTGCTACGCGCTCTACGGGCTCTGTGGAATTTGCATTTCAGCGCCTCTTATCAAGACCTTATCAGTCGTTATCACTTTCGACCCCCACCAAATATGTTCCCGTCCCACCCCCTATATCATCCCAAAATCAGCTCCTGACGACTGCTGCGAAGCGCACTATGAATTTCGTGAAATTTGTGTTTCAGCGCCTCTTATCTACTCTTATCAGTCGTTAACACTTTCTCACCCCACCGAATCTGTTCCCTCCCACCCACTATATAATGCCTCAAAATCAGCTCCTGACGACTGCTGAGACGGTGGCCTATGAATTTATGTGCACACACGGATACCGACACACGACAAGGACAGACAGAAGAACGAGTGATTATGGAGTGGTAGGGATAATTAGAGCTCAAAGAGCATCATTCCAGCCTGCAGAAAGCTTCAAGACATTTTTTGGATGGTTTTTCTTCTTTAGAAGCGCTTAGGTGATCTTCACCTGGATAACGTGGGCCATTTCTCTGTCATCTTTCGTCCTCTCTGGTGGATACCATTTGTGCTTTTCAAGGAAGGAACTCCTATTTATCGCTTATCACAATGTGTAGAAGCAATCATGGATCACTTCTACTTTTTGGTCCTCAAATACAGTTGCGCGGTGGAGACAGAAATTGAAGGAAATATTTGAATCGCAAAGCCCAAATTAGTATCTAGGAGTTTTAACCCTTTCCGGACCGCGCACTTTTTGCGCTCACGGCCGCATGCTGCGCGGCAAGCATAAATATCATATATTTAATCTGTATTCCCACTAAAGCCATTATTTTGTCTCGTTTATGTCTTTGTCATGTCTCGAAGAATATATAAGATTAATTTGACAGAAAACTGTTTTGCAAAAAAAGGGAAAGGGCCATAAAAAGGGAGGAAGGGACGAAAATTGTTCAAAATAAGTTGGTATGGAGAAAAAGGGAGTAGAACGTGCCCAAAACGATTGGATCCATAAGAATCAGATACGACGAGCAGGATATTTCACAAATTCTTCGTTTTTAAGTGTTTTCAAGCGAACTACAACTGTTTTCTTTGAGCCCAAAGTGGAAGTCCATTTACTCTTTGGTTATTTTAGAACCTAGATTAAACCTAAAGTCTAGGTTTTTTCATACATATGGCATGAGTCTGTTACATAGGTATGTAACAACATAAAATATTTTATCGAAAAACCAAACTCTTGGAAAAATCAGCTCTTGAAGTTCCTGACACACCATGTGTGTCAGGCGGTCCGGAAAGGGTTAAGGCTAGGAGCAATGCTTATTCCGATTGCGGCGAGGGGAATGAACGGCGCGTGCAGATTTTTGGGACGGGCAGTAATCAGACTGAATGAAGGTATATCGGTAAGCAATGTGCATGAGACACGTTTCCAAGGAAGGGCTATGTGCTGGACGTTAAGATGGCAGGGTCGAGCAAGGCATGTTATTTTATTTCGATTTGAACTGAGCACGGGTCTCATCCAGTAAGGGGGGGGGCATTGTGATGCAACGTCAAGTGGCTGCCCTCACCCCCCACCCCCTAGACTGCCTTCACTCCCCCTGGCTCACGGGGTCCCGTACTTCGAGAAACCTGTGCGCCAGGGGGAGTGTAGGCAGTCTAGGGGGTGGGGGGTGAGGGCAGCCACTTGATGCCCCCCTTACTGGATGAGATCCGAACCACGCATTTCCCTTGGTTGAGAAATATCCAATACCTAGGAAATCGTCGGGATCAGTATTTAGACGGGAATCGAAGCAATGATCCCGCGTCCAGTGTAGGGTTCCTTTGAATGTTGTCAGCAGACAGTCGTGACGTAAATGAGGATGAGCTCGTGCAATGAACATACCTTGCCTCCAGCATTTGAAAGTTGATTCCTCACTGATGCCTTCTTCCTTTGAAGATCAGACTTGACTGGTTTAGCTGTGCTGCTGCTTGGTTCTCTTCTGAGGCTGAACTTGCGTTTTTGTTGTTGAGTTTTCGCTTCGGTCTTTTTTTCTTTGCTAGTTTGTGGTTTGGGTAGCACAGATGTACGCGAGAATGCTGAGCCCATTAATACCTATAAGAACTAGAAAATGAGACACACTCGACTGATCATTCTTGCATGATTCTTATCAGTCCTGACTGCAACTAAATTCGAAGGACCGTCATGGAGAACAGTGTGTGAGTTACTGGGGCAATGCAGTAGCTTACACTGCAGTTTACAAGATTGGGGCCATATTAAATCTGATGTGGCAGCTGCATGGATATGAGGTTAGCTCAAAAACCTGCCGGCGCTTTCGCAAATAAAACTCATGGTTCTACCTCACCCGTAAATCACTGGCTTGATCTCCATCATTCACGCTAAGGAAATGGAAAAGGCGATTGTTTTGGAAAATATTTCGAAAAACCGCAAGAATTATTAAGTGTGAAAGTTCCCGACGTGCATCTGTCAAATTTCCACTTGGATCTCGGAATGCCATCACTAGGAACACTCTTTGACCTTCTGACTTATTGCGCTAACCACATTTCTGGCATCCTTTCCTATCAATCGTTCTGTATCTGTTCTCAAGAATCGCACGCTTTAACCCGATTCCTTGAATGCGTCGCCTGATGCATGGCCTCAAGGCGCTCTTCTTTCCATGCGCCGCCTTTGGCTCCGCGCAACTTACCTTCGACCGTCCATACATAGAGTGTATTCCCGTAAAATTGTTTCTCTTCGGAAACTGAACCTTCGAGCGTGAAAGTTTGCATGTTGTCTCTAGTGATCACATCAGACACATGTGTTCACACTGGGAAAGGTGCAGAAAATTTTTAGGGAGGATTCCTTCATTGGAGAGTACAGGAACGCGGAGGATAATGAGATCTGCTCACCATCCTAAAGTCTCTTCTCACCCCCTCTAAAGGCTTAGCCCAGTTTGCATAAAAAATTTTTTCGCAGTTCCAGACATGTGGCCGGAGCAGGTTTCCTTCCGATAGCGGCAGCCTGCGCAAGGTGCTAACCGTGCTCACTACGGGCAAAGCACAGCAAATAGATCTTCAATTTCTAGTCATTGGAAATTGTAGCAAAAGACGCTATTCCGGCATATGGTCAGAAAGATTTATTCATTTATCGATTGCTTTTAGCTGAACTTTTCTTGAACTTTTCAATAAGCTGATCTGATTATACATTTTTTCCAGATGTTTTTTCACTCAATCGTCGCCGACAGAACGACGCTGCATCAAAAAGCGAGGTTGCGAGCTTGCGAGACTCTTCTCGCTCTGGCCTACTTCAGCTTTCGGTTCCCGACGTCCAGCTGCACATCACCACTCTTCTAGTGATGTCAGTCCTTCGATATTCTTTAGATCCACTTCTATTCACTTCATTATATAAACCAGAACTTTGGTGTGTCGGTTTGTCGGTGTGTGTGTGTCGTCCGGACCGACCGCTCACAAAACCAGGGAGTACGAAGGGCAACACGTGATGTTGATGTCATGATCATGATAACACCCACAGCGGCTATATAAACACCGATCGAGCACACTCAGTCTCATTCTACATGGTGCTGCCGTGGCAGCCGGATGAGCGGGGGGGGGGGAGAGGGGTAGAGGGAAGGGGGCAAGAAAGGGGAGGCTGGAAGGGAGGGGAGGGAGAGAGAGAAAGAGGGAGGGAAGGGGAGAGGAGAAAGGGAGGGAGAACATGGCGCTGTCATGCGCCGGAGAGAAGGGTATAAGGAGGTATGTAACTATTCAATAGTGAATCTTCCACGGACCATGGACCAGTGGGCGGGACCGGAAGTGGTTTTGCGACGAAATGCATGGTAGGTACGGATCCACGTTCATGGGAAGGTTTGAAGTGAATCCTGTTCACGTTCGTGCGTTCGACACGTGGATCCGTACCTACCATGCATTTCGTCACAAAAACTTCCGGTCCCGCCCACTGGTCCATGGTCCGTGGAAGATTCCTTTAACGGAGTACTTGTCATGCCCTGCTATTTCCATGTTCCTGACCTCCCTATGTGAGCCTCGCAAGTAGCGGGCGAAGCAAACCTGCGCTGAGAAACCAGTTTTGCTTCGCCCGCTATCGCGCGCATCACACGGCAGGCTTTAGCGAAATTGGAGGACCCATGGAATATCAGCATGAGATACTCCATTAACCATCTCACTATTGACTGTGTTAGACCCTCCACAGTTTCACTGAAGCTCATCGAGAATACGCGTGATAACGTCTGAGCTGAACTGGTATATTGATCACAACTCTGTAAACATCCAGCATTTTTCTTGAATTAAGATAATTTAGCGGTGAATAGGATTGCTGTCAGTCTCAAAATCAAAACGAAATATGCCTATTTACATAAGTGAGGAGCTAATGCTTATCATTCATTTACATTCATCATTATTTAGAACCACGAAAGGATTAGCGGTTTAATGAGTTTGGGTTTTCTTAATAGTCAGAAATGAAACTTATCATTTGCTGAAGACTTGTTAAAGTTTATGCAGTCGAATTCTATTAAGTAAGCTGGATATATATCGAAATAATGTGCACGTACCTTTGTTTGTACTACTACGACTTACTACAATTTGTAAGTAGGAACGCTCTAGTGTCAACGCTGCGTAACGGAATTGACGACTTTTGCGTTCTGACGCGCCTTATCAGCCCTTATCAATCGTTATCAGTTTCTGGCACCCACCAACAATGTCCCCGTCCCACCCCACATAACACTTGTAAGTATGGTTGCTCTGGTGTCAACGCGAGCCAGGCAACGGAATCGACGACTTCAGCGTTCTGGCGCGCCTTATCGGCCCTTATCAATCGTTATCAGTTTCTGGCACCCACCAACAATGTCCCCGTCCCACCCCACATAACACTTGTAAGTATGGTTGCTCTGGTGTCAACGCGAGCCAGGCAACGGAATCGACGACTTTTGCGTTCTAGCGCATCTTATCAGCCATTATCAGTTGCTATCGCTTCCAATCATGTACCACCAATGTCCCGGGACCGCCCCACATAAGACTTGTAAGTATAGACGCTCTCTTACCAATATGAACGGCAAAACGAAATTGGCGATGCTCGCTTTCTAGCCCCTCTTATCAGCTATTATCAGTCGTTATCAGTTCCTATCACGTACCACTTGTGTCCCCATCCCACCCCTATCCTACTATATATAATCGGCTAAGCGGTTGTGTGTGTGTGTGTGTGTCTGACCGGAAATTCATAACTTCGCTCCCTTTGGACCAAGAGCGCTCAAACTTCTAGGATATGTACGGGGCCGGGCGTGAACACTGATAGTGGGTGGCGGGAAGTGATAGCTACTGATAGAAGCTGATAACGGACGCCGAAATGTTGATGTCACCAATTTCGTTACACCGTTCGCGTTGATGGTGGAGAGTTTGCACTCATATATGATATGTGGGGTGAGGCGGGGACCAAGAAGTTGAGTGACGAATGTGGTAGCAACTGATAAGAACTGATAAGGGGGCGTAAAAGTATGGATACCACCAGTTTCGTTGCTGCCCTCGCGGTGACATTGAAACCTTGGCTTTCACATGTGGTGTAAGGAATGGGACGGGAACAAGGTGGCGAGGATTGAATGTGGGTGACAGAAAGTGGTATGAGCGGCAACTGTACTGATAAAAGTAGCGAAATTGAGCGTGCACTCAGTCAAACTAAACCAGGCCCCTAGCAAGTGAATATGTTCCATTCCTATCCTTTCATCCAAAGAAGCAAAGAAAGTTGAGCTGCTCAACTATCTGGACCTGGACTAATAGCGAATAAAATCATATTTCCAATTTCCCATCATAGCTCGGTAGATGCTGATTGATTGCTTATATTTCACTTACACACCGATTATTCAATTGTGGAAGTTCTATAAACCGCTAAATCGCTCGAGCTCGATCAATCAAGATGTTTAGATCAAAGATGCGCCTGATTTTCGATAAGTCATGATAAGCAACATTTCCATTCCGCGTGCTACTGCGCGCGTTACGCGAGCACACCTCCAGATTGTGACGAACCTTTGAACTTCATGGGACACATCTTCCAAAACATTTTACTGTTGTTAAGTTTCTCTGTTACGTGACTAACATTCTGGAAGGTGCTTCCATTTCAACTTGAAGCGCCTTTGGATGGCGCGGCGGTTGCGTGCGAGTCTATAACTGGTAATAACATACATATTAATGACCAGCTCGCTATCGTTACTGTGACTCGAGCTATTGATTTCCGGTCAACACGACAGCACACCAACCCCACCCGCACCACACGCTAGCCGCTTATATATAGTAGGATACTTATTTGCTTCTAGGGTGAAAACCACTAGAACAATATTATCAATAGCAATGTCACCCTATTAAGTGCAGGGCACTAGTGCAGCAATACATCGACAACGCAGGTTTCACGCAATAATATATCAGTATCAATATCAATAATAGATGATGAGTGTGATCGATATACCATCAATGAACCCGCTCCCCTGCAATATCAAGAACACGCGTGACCAAGAAGAATTGTTCACTAAAAAGAGAGCTATTTCTCTACAAAACAGATGTGGAATGGTATGGACCAGATACAGCATCTACGATGTAGTGGCAGCTTATTCAGTTTACAATAAGAACTTTTACATAGGAAATCGGTCATAGAGTCACTCAACCGTCCTTATGAGTTCGGGAAGAGCCAACCGGTAAGCCTTCCTGTAGCGTGCTCATCACTTAATTGGACGAGTTTCTGGAACAAAAGTTGACGGTCTTCGGAACTCTGAATCCGCTTTTGCACAGTGGGTTGTTCCCCTGGTGAACATCTCGGCAAACAATCCTTCGTATCCTTTAACTACCCTATCAGTACAATGGAATCTATATCAACAAAATATATCTGGTGGTGAATTGTTGCAGAGTACGACTCATTTTCCACTCGCTACCACTGAAGAAACGAGTCGATAGCGCAAGTCAATATGGGGGATGAAGTTGGCGACATCATGGAGGTTATGCCAAAAGAAAATGTGGACGCTATAAAGAGCAAGAAGGCGACCTATGAGGTGAGGAAAAAGGGATGGCTTTTTGTACGGGAGTCGAAACACTTGGCACAGTGACAATGAGTAAACATTTATGGGGGATTTGCGACAATCATGGGGACGGCGACCCGACACAAAGGTTTAACAGACGCTCATGTCATCAGAGGAGGACACTGAAGTGAATGAGCCACCTACAGAACTTGTGATGAAGTTCTAGGTAGGGAAGAGATTCAAGGCTAGAACCTTCGTTACTGGCGTTCCTTCCCTCATTAGACGGATAACAACGGCCGCGGGAACGGCTGTTACCGTAATCCGCCGCCGCAACAAATCGATGCCACGTGGCATTCGGCATGCCTCTTCCGTCGTTTTTCTGCGCACTCCACGGCGACAGTGCGGACGATACGGAGCCCGTCCATTGTACGGAGCACCCGAGCTGTAGAAGGGCGAATGTGGCAGCGTGTCGAACTGGCCGGAGCGCGCTTCGCCGGCATGTTGGAGTTAACCTCCCTTGCCTTGCGCGCGAAGCGCGCGCAGCGATCGCGCAGAGGCGAGTGCTGCGTGTATTTTTGAGCAGCACTCGCCTCGCCGCTGGAGCGGTGAGGCATGTGCTGCATGCATTTTTGGATAGTCACCCGCGGTAAGGGTGGCTTGTGACAAGACGGTTATCGCAGTCCGTGGAGTGAGCGTTCAATCTACCTAATTCATTGAAAGGGCGCGGCCACGGGTTACGGTAACAGCCGTTCCGCGGCCTTTATTATCTGTCTTGTCCTTCCCTCTCCTTGGCTTAGTTCGAGTGCACCCACCAGCGGTATTTGAATGCTCTGCTTTGAATGTCCTCTTTAACGCCATGGGCGCCATTTGATATACACAACTAAGTTATAGTGAGTGTGTAGCTGGGAGCCACTTGGGAAAGGTCGTCGTCACTCGCTGTTATTGACTGTGCAACATAAATCAATTCACCATAGTGAAATGTGCGGAAGTGGCGTGCACTTGATGGAAGCTGCGTGGATAGTCTGCTAACAACGTACATCGCCGGATATCAGCAAAGCATACTGGCAACAGCTTATCCACGCCATTTTTGCCAAGAGACTTTCGGGGCCACGCCTCCCCTAACTTTCGGATATCGACTGTAATAGAGGGCAAGCGTGTACAACCGCTGATAAAACTGCGGAGCCCATAAGTCTTCCGACAGATCATTTCGCGATATTGTGATTATGATGTCTTTTTACCTGCTGTGTAAACGTCTATTGAGGACGTCCCTGAAGAGAGGTCGTGTGTGCTGCTTTTTCTCAGAACATTTCTTTAATTTTGTGTTTGGAGAGAAAGAATATGGTTTGCTTCTGCTGAATGACTTCTAAAGGTAGAAAGGCTAGAATAAAGTGCGACAGGAAGGGGAAAGGGAGGAAGGCATCTCTACACGATAAATTTAGCGCTGGAGAGCAGACGAAATTGATTTCTGTGCTGTGCAGAAACGAGGTGGTCCTGCTGCAAATCGAAGGACCTTGGCCGTGGCTTCAAAGCCATTCTTTGCGGCAGTCCCGGGACAACTAGCGGTGTCGGTGTTATCGTTTCTGAACGTTTCCGTGACTCGATTGTCAGCGTTGAACGTTACGATGACCGCCTAATGAAGATCGTTGTCGCTTTTGAGCAACGTCAATACCACTTCTTCTCTGCGTACGCTCCACAGACAGGCTGCTCCGAACACGCCAAGGACGAGTTCTGGGCCTTGCTGGATGACAAAACAGCTGAGGTACCATCGCAGGATGCCCTAATTGTTGCCGGTGACCTAAATGGTCACGTGGGGGCTACGAAAGATGGTTACAGCTGTCATGGCGGATTTGGGTATGGGTCACGAAACGCCGATGGCGAGCGAATTCTTGAGTATGCAAACTCGCACAACCTCACCATCGTGAACACAAACTATCGCAAACGTGACTCCACACCTCATCACGTTTCTACAGTGGGGATACCAGAACGCAAATTGATTTTGTCCTCGTCAGGCAGCGTGATCGAGGGCTAGTGACGGACGCGAAGACGGTGCCGTACGAGACGGTCGCCACGCAACATCGACCACTGATCTGCACCTGAAGATCACTCCTCCGAAAGTAAAGCAAGTTGAACGGTGTGGGCCTGCAAGGATCAAGTGGTGGCGACTGAAAGAAAAGGAATCTGCTCTGTTTTCCCGCATTCGGCTACCGACAGTAACGACCGTCGACGAAACGTGGAAAGTGCCACAGAAGCGATAGTCCGTGTGCTCGCTCCGAACTTGGCATTACAAAGCCTGGGCGGCGGAAAATCGACAAGCAAACATGGCTGTGGACGGACACTGTCAAGGAAAAACTGCGAGAGAAGAAAAGACTCTATCATACGTTCCTCAACGACAAAACAGCCGAGAACTGGGAGAACTACCAGAAGGCGAAGAAGGCTGCAAAGAAAGCCGTGGCTATCGTCAAAGCTGCTCACTTCGCCAGCGTTAGCGAGAAACTCGAGACGCGCGATGGCGAACGATATGTCTACAGACTAGCCAAAGCTCGCCATCGCCAAACCGAGGATGTCGAGAAGTTTTTCGGCATTAATGACGAGAACGGGCGGCTCCTAATGGACCGCAAGAAGGGCAGTGAAGCGATGGCACGACTACTTCGAGAAAATCTCGACAGTAGAATTCTCACATCCGCCAATCCCTTCTGCCCCTCCGGTCTACGGTCCCTGTCTCGAAGATAACTGTGAAGAAACTGAAGCGGCGCTGAAGAAGATGAAGACAGGTAAAGCAACGGGTCCCGACGACTTGGCGGCCGATCTGTGGAAGTCACAGTGCTGGAATCCTGCAGAGTGGTTGACGAAGTTCTTCAACCAAGTCGTTGCAGAAAAGAAAGTGCCTGAGAGTTGGCAACAGAGCACGACGATCCCGATTTGGAAGAAAAAGGGGAGTCCTGCAGATTGCACGAGCTACCGACCAATTCGTCTGCTCTCCCACAGCATGAAGGTATTCGAACGAATTGTAGATCGCCGTATTCGTGACATAGTCCAGCTTACCGTGAACCAATGCGGCTTCGTGACTGGCTGCGGCACCATTGATGCCATACACGCCGCTCGTCTTCTGCTAGAAAAACACCGTGAAAAACAAAAGCCGGTGCATTTTGCCTTTCTAGACTTGGAGAAGGCTTTTGATCGCGTTCCACGTGAAGTAATATGGTACGCCTTACGACAACATGGCGTCCCGAAGAGCTTATTGAGTGGGTTCGCATGCTTACTCGAGTCCAAAGAGCCGAGTGCAAACGTCAGCAGGCACCTCGATGGAATTCCCATCTCTGTCGGGGTGCACCAAGGCTCTGCGTTATCCCCACTCCTTTTCGTTGTCGTCATGGATGCCATATCACGAGATCTTCCAGAACCGGCTCCATGGACGCTTCTCTATGCTGATGACGTGATGCTCGCCTGCGAAGACAAAAACTCACTCGAGCAGCAAGTGCAAGCTTGGGCCGATCGCCTAGCGATGTTCGGACTCAGGTTGAATGTCAAAAAGACCGAGTACTTGACAACCGACTTGAGCGAACACAGTTCGGTAAGAATTAACGGCACAGAGCTATCACGCACGACCACGTTCAAGTATATCTTGGATCGGTAATAGCGTCAGATGGTAGTATGGGTACTGAAGTAAATTCAGTGACGCATGCTCCATGGTCCAAATGGCGTTCTATGACGGGTGTTCTCTGCGGCAAAAAGATACCAGAACGCCTGAAATCGAAAATC
>MU872957.1:3834-17100 GCA_036418205.1 Ostertagia ostertagi | reverse complement strand
ATCGTGCTCCACTTTCGCATTTGAACGTGGTTAGTAGGTCTGCTCAGCTCTATGAGATTCCTCGAGAGGGTTCCATTAGGCATAATTTGATCTCTCATCTGGATTAGCCCCGCCATGATTAACACTTGTTTGGTTAACTGAACGCCTTGACCAGTTTCTGAACACTAGTCGGGTGATATTATTTAGCATACCTTACTGAAAATTCTCGAGAGTATTGCAATATTAGTTTGCCGCAATAATTTTGTCAGTAAGAAAAGAATCCCGAATTTAAGACCAATAGTCTCCAGCTTCTCTCTTCTTCTTGTAACCTCGGCATCGTTCTTCTTATTTGTGTTAGTTTCTTGTGCCGTACGAGGTTTATAGGTGGAACATTTATTAGTTCGGCCTAACGTTTCGAAAAATCAATGATTAGAACGTAAGTCTCAACCTTGAACCGCACTTAGGCCTCAGAAGACGACGATTTCTGTCGAAACGTTAGGCCGAACTAATAAATGTTCCACCTATAAACCTCGTACGGCACAAGAAACTAACACAATTAAGACCAATATTTTTTTGCACTATTTCGTGCAGAATACTGGGCACCTCGGAAAAGTTGCTATCCTACATGGAACTTACTCGCTACAGTATGGCCTTGTCAAAAGAAAATTTCTCGAGTCGTCAATATTTCAACTTTTTATTTTGAGTTGTTTTCCAGATTTTTCACCAATGCATCTCCTTACTCAAGTTACGCCGGTAACATTAGCGTGGTCATGATTTCCGATGCTTCTGCAACTTAACCGCAGTATTCAATTTCAGAAAAGTGGATCGATTTGTTGGGAAAATTTCCTGTGGAAATGAAACATTTTATGGAACACATTCCAGTCAATCAGTTTTGACTGTTATGATGAATGTAAACATGCGTCTTTTGAAAAATTTGATATCGGAATCGATTTTCTGTCTTGCTAGCAAATTTTTATGACAGCCTAATAAAGTGGCTGCCTCAAATTTAAATCCTCCCATAAAACTTGTTTCATCGAACCTCTACTGCGTTTCCCGCAGATTACGTGCAGCAAGGGATTTTCGGTATTTTCCGCGTAAAAATAAAAATTGCCACTTGCTCAGGCGGGATTGCGATGTCATTGTGCATCCTAAAGAATATTCCTTGGTTCTTTTTGTCGCAGGCGGAAGTGGTGTAGTGGCAAGTGGCACGCTTACCACGCGAGCGGTCCGGGGATCAAATCCTGGGTCGTGAGTCGCCCGGGCCAACCAAGCCTTCCATCCCTCCGGGGTCGGTTAATTGGTACCAGACTTGTCTGGGAGGATAAAAACACTGACTTGTACATCGGCTGGCCCCGCAAGTCATTGTATAGGCCACATCGCATTCAAACGCCACTACGAATGTACAAATGGAAGTAGAATGCGTGCCGCATCCCAAAAAGGGATTGATCAACGGCAAATGCTTTATCCTTTTTATTAAGCTTCTTGTCGCAATTTCTCTGCTGAATGTTTTGAACGTCCCACATGAGATAAGAGAAAATCGTATTTACTTTCCTTCGGATTCGATTGGTTTTTGTTTGCTAGACGTTCTCCAGAGGCCGCATCAGAAATGTTTGGCCACTCCGTTGCGGACCGTGTGGTGCAGTCATATAAAGACCTCGCTTCGTTTGCAACTTTCGTTTTCTGAAAAAAATTAGGCATATCCTTGGAACCTAGACAGCACATATCATCACATTACTTATTCTCCATTACTTAATATAAAAAAAGAGAATACTGCCGATTGATAAACACACGAAGTACGGGTTCGGCAACGGATCAAACCCTTTTGCCTGTCGTGGCAACGCCACCGCCACATTTAGAGGTCTACATACCCGACAACAACATGTGTTCAAAGTCTGTGCTAGTCGTGTTCATACTACCAATCCTCTCCTCGTGATGATGTATCCTCAGTTGATCGCTCCCTGCGCAATAAGCCACTAAATCCGATGAGCTAAAGACAGTCCCAGCAAGGGGTGGCGTGGGTCGAAACGCTGCAATCCCCTCGCCGATCCCACTCCCGGACTTTCACCCATACGTCAATAACATAAATAAGTGTACTGAAACAAAAACTCATCTGAAACCGCTAGTGAAGGACTGGCGTGTGGGATCAGCCAAGATCATCGTACACCACGCCCCCGCTGGACCCCAGTTTTAAACTTATGCCTGCTAAAGCCTGAGACCGTTCAAACTATGCTGAAATCTCCTTAACATCCAACCTTTGCTTACAGGTACGAGCTTGCCATAGCCAATCACCGTCCTCTTCTTGAATTACAAACAGGCTAGTGAATCCAACCTCAGGTAGCTTGCTTGCACTGTTGCGTACTGGTAAATTATTTTTGACAGCATTGTGGGAATTTAACCAAATGCTATTCAAAATTTATGCGTGTCAAGCACAAAAAATAAATAAATAAATTCCACTTGCCTGAATACTTCATACGATCTCTATCCTCCAAAATTCTGGCTTGCTTTCACTCATTTTATTGTGTGTTCTGTAGGTGCAAAGTACTTGGTCGCATCGTCAACACTGCCTCGCCCTTCTTCGCAACCTCATAACTGTAATGTTCGTTATTTCAAAAATATTGAATGTGTCATATTGTTATTCAAACTGAAAGTACAATATTGTGTCTAAGACTCCAACTTCACATGACCGGAATTCCCGATGTTTTTTCCAAACTAAACTAAAAAAAATAATACATTTGTGATAATTTCCCGGCTTCCTAATTATTGCTTTCTGGCGAAAATACCAGAATTCGTTTTGGTTTTATTCCCTTGTGCTTGTTATATAAAACAACAGCAAAAAGTTTTCACGGAAAATCATACGGTTAAAGTAAACAAAAAAGACGTCGTAGCTTACCGAAATGTTGTATTAAGCGGCAGCAACTATGAGTGCGATATTGAGCACACCAGTGAGTTAATCCAAAATTACTACTTGAAGGGATAGGGATACCCACGAGGTCCCAGATTACCATTGTCGCGGCTTGAAAGTGCGCGACATTAGCGCTAGGGCCTTACAAAGTGATCTGATGGCGACAAATGTTACGGACGAGATCCTTACCAACGTGAACTACGACGTAGCGAATAAGGTGACCGATTTGATCTCCGGGCAGCCTCATCGCACTGACTCTTTCAAAAAATCGTCTGGCACCCCCTCCACCCATATCATTACCCAGTCGTGTCCACACCGCCCACTCATATTAAACGAGTTCTGCTCCCAACTAAGCAACCGGAGCTCTGTCAGTAAGTTTTCGATGTCATCATCCGTTTCAAATGAAACCCCTAAAGTTTGGAGAATATTCACTGATAAATTCATTAACTGCTAATGCGGCTAAGGAAACAATCTTGGTATGTCCTAGTTTTCGGATTTGCTCGACGGATCCACTCGAGAGCCAACCAATACCTATATATTTGTTTTTCCATTTCAAACGAGGGGGGGGGCGGGGGGGGGGTGGGGGGGGGGGGCATATTAAACGTATTGGGGAATTGACCGCCTGGGATTCACGTTGTAAGAATATTCTAGATCTGCCGGAAGCAAGATATCTTAGACAACATGTACCTGACTTTAATCCTGCACATCCCCTTGGCCCCTACGCAACTTCATAACTTATCACTACATCACTCCACCTATCTACCATAGCCGACTTCTTGCTCGCTCTCTTCCAATCCTGTCTCATTCTTTGGCTCGCCATAGAAATAGGAATAAATACATACTTTGTGGTCAGCACCAGACATCTGAAAAGACGACGTTAAACGGGGCTTTCCCGGACCGGCTCACTTTCCGTGCAAACGCGGCTGCCGGCATGCTTTCTATTGCCCAACTTGTTTGGCGATTCACCAAATACCATAACTAAACTCTATTCCTTAAAGCAACATCCAGCAGGGTATTCAACTACTTGGTATCTACGTCAAAAACAGCCCAGCCCCAGCCCAACTAAAGTTTATAGGAAATGTCTTTAATTTCAAAACCTACCTCTAAAATGCGCTGGAAGGGGTCGAAGTCCTCTTGGAGGGGCGGATCACCCATAAAGAGGCGGATCGCCCAACATTACGCTGTGCAGAGCGCTTGCTTGACTAGCGTCGTTGCGGGACCGCCGCGCTGTATGAGGTCGATTCCATAAGAACGCAATTGAAGCGCTTCAATTTCGATTGCTGGCAAGTAGTTATGTATTTGCAAGCATGCAGCTATTTGCCAGCAGTTGCAATTAAAGCGCATGTACTACGGGCAGGTTCGGACAACTCGTCCAACACACGTCTCCCTAAACGGCAGGGCATGTCCCTGTCTAAGCCCCAGTTGGGCGTTTTCTTCACTTTTTCTCTTTACGTTCGACCACTTTTCACCTACAACTTCCATATAGGTGCTTTTGGCCCGCAAATTCGTTCCTGGACTGTTGCTTTAAAAACACTGATTTACCTCGCTTCTGTGTTTGTCATGTTCAAAAGTATATATTTGGTGAATAGGACAGAAAACCGTCGTGTAATAAGTGATAGGGCCATAAAAAGGAGGTATGAATGGCAGTTGTTCAAACTAAGCTGTAATGGGAAAAAAGGGACCAGCACAGTGTCCGAAACCCTTGGATTCAATAGCTTCAGATAAGACGGCTCCTTAATGTCATGAATTATTTTGTATGAAGTGTTTTCAAATGAATTATAACTGTTTTCTTTGGGCTCAATAGAAATTATCAGTTTCAGTTGTTTTGGGAAACCAAAGATGAGATGGATCTCTTGTTTTTTCATGCGTACAATGAAGTACTTTACTAGATGTAACAACACATAAACATTCTCGTTAAAAAACCGAAAAGTCCACGCTCATGAAGTCCTGTCGCCTCATGGGTCCAGCGCCACGCGGACAAATATAATCTCACACCCACGTGGGTTCAGGCGGTCCTGAAGGATTAAGACTACGAGAAAACTCTAAACGGATGACACTGCCCAACGGTTTTAGCCTTGAGACATAATTTGAACAAAACGTCACGACAAACACCAATCCCAATCTTCCACGAACGAAGGCCACAGTGTGCTGTGCATTCTTGAAAATGCCGTTCCGGCGCTTCGCCGCCTTTGGAAGCGGCTTTCGCCGCCAAAACGAATTCATGATCATACAGAAGACCCTGCTCTTGCACATTATTTACGCTCTATCCCAAGTAGTAAGTGCTACTCCAGATTGCAATCTGCTTTATTTGCGGCATGCTTGAGCCAGATAACACTTTAAGCCCACTCAAGTGTTGTTTTGGCAGGTGAAGTAGGATTAATTCAGCAGAGCTCATCGCGAACGCGGCAGAGCTTCGAGAGCAGAGTAGGAGAAAGGCTCGTTTCGATCACTTCGTTCGGGGTCGCCTCACAAGACGGTTTATTGCTAGCCTGAAATTGTGAGAAACAAGCAAAACATTGAGTCATTTGCTTCTTATTATTTATCCCTCAAAGACCATCCCATGAAGGATAACAGGATAAACATCTGCCGTTTATCAAATCCCTTTTGATCGGCACGGGCATTCTATCTTTCCTTTAAGGTGTCCAAAATACAGACCAGACATTGTTCGTTAAAAACCATAGGGTAGCCTGATGGAGCAAACAAGCTACAGGAATTTCAACTAGATCCAAAGTAATCCAAAAAGAAAGAGATCATCCACCTGGGGGGGCCGCACACGCGCCTTCAGCAACGAAAGGCGCGTGCGGTGGCACGCAACTGAGGCGTGTCAAAATGTTTCCAGGCCTTCTGCTCTGCTTTCTTCAGGGGATCAACGTTTTGTGGGGCATTCATTTACCCATGTCTCCAGGGTGTAAAATACAGAATTCTAGAGCTGTTAGGTGGAGGGTTCCATTGTAACAATTCTTCGAGAGCAACAAACTCGAAAAATAGCTTTTAGAGAATTTCTGCTCTATTCTTTGGTGCCGGTCCAGTAAAACGTCCCAAGTATGGTACTCGAGTGGCTTCCTATCCACTACAGATGTGGAGTCTTTAGAGTGTCTGGCTGGGTTTTCACATCGATTTTTTCATTTTTGGAGTGTACGAAAGTCGACAAGGGGAGAGCAAGTTTCTGCATCTGATAATTGTCCTGGTGGTAACTAACTTTCGAGTCTCCGAATTTTCCATCTGTGGTGGTTCCAAACTTATTGAAGAGTTGAACTGTTGCCCACATGAGCTTTCCTGATACGTTAGACTGCCGCTAGATGTAACGTGCCAGAGCCCTTAGTGAGTTCAATTTGAGGAATGACATAAGGAGGTGTTGCTCTTTCACTAGTTTTGAGAACTGCATGAAGTTTAGTTTCGAAAGGAAGAATACACTGTACCCTATCACATGGTGCACAGAAAAGGAAATGAAAATGGAGCGACTCGGAAAAAAGTGGATATGACCGCGCGCGCACGCGGTCCTCATAATTTTGGACCACCCTGTATATTCGTAAGTGCATTTGAATGCGATGTGGCCTATACAATGACTTGCGGGGCCAGCCGATGTTCAAGTCAGTGTTTTTATCCTCCCAGACAAGTCTGGTACCAATTAACCGACCCCGGAGGGATGGAAAGGCTTGGTTGGCCCGGGCGACTCACGACCCAGGATTTGATCCCGGACCGCTCGCGTGGTGAGCGTGCCACTTGCCACTACTACACCACTTCCGCCCATTATTATCCTCTATGTAGGCTTTGAATACCCATTTTTCTCTTCGTGACACCTTCATCTTCTCTAGTAATGATGACTTCTTGTTTTCTGAAAGCATTCCAGCAGAGAAACGCAGTAAAATTCGAAGGATTTCCTCTTTTCCTCAGGGGAGTAACTAGGAACCTGTTTTTATTGGGTTCTTCATGGATTTATGTCACAGCGGTCGGCAGCAATATTTGGTATACCATTGTATTTCTGATATTCCTAAAATTTCATGAGAATCGTTTTCTTCTCAACGAAGGGCACGTGTAGCCATAAGTGCACCGGATATTGGGAGGTTCATCACGGAAGAAATGCATTAACGCCTTTTCCGTTCTGCTTCTTCTTGTAACGAGGTGTTCAATTATGCAACGAATTCACTAACGTCTCATGGTTTGAATTATTTTTGGCTGTCTGGAATGTAGAAGTGATGTAAAGGTTGGCGTAAAATCACAGAAAATTGAATGACACGTGAAAATGTGAGTCTGTCTCGATTAAGAACAGCAATTACATGTATGGGTATTCAAGGAGAAAAAGCGAGGAGCACTCTTTCTCTTCGGAACAATCTGCATTTGCTTGGGCGTAGGCTCGAATACCCTGAGAAGACGCGTTGACCTGGCGAGGAGGTATTCGGCGTGTAACTCACCCCATGCCTTCTGCATAGGTTTCTTCGAGGAATCATCTTCTCTGCTGGACTTTGCGCCTCCTTGGACTCGACAGTGCGGAAGAAATCAAAACGAGTCGCGGCCGAAGGGATCAAGCGGATTGAGCTTCGCAACAGAGGTGTCATTCGTCTACATTTGCTTTGACCGCGCCGGATTCAAGCGCAAATGCTCGTTAACCATTTTGATATTCTCCCTGGCTACAGAAATTGGATTTCTATTAGGTAGTCCAGCAAGTAGTGTCGTTTTTATTCCAAGAGAAACCAAGTTTTCACATAATGTAATGCTAGTCGAGAGAAAAGCGCACGTTCTACAGAAAACAGTGTACCCCTTCTATGAGTGCTTTGGATTCATCGTTGCTGAATCGCAGGCTTGCGAACTGAGAAATTCAGTAAGCGAGGGGTGGTTAAACCGGCAACTGACTCAAAGTCTATAATCTGGAGGAGCTACTAAATCAATGATGTATCATCATCCGCACTTATGGTTAGTCACAACCTCTACTTAACACGTTGACGACAGCGCAGGTTTTGGCTTTTTCCGCCGCATGGGACATGGGCACTTTGGCGGGCGCGATTTGCCTGACGCGCAAGCGCGTCAGCTTGTCCCACGAGGTGCGTTTTTCGGAACTCAAAACTGAAAAGTGGCAAAACAAGGGTACAACGCTGATTGAGGGGAGAGGGCTTCCGGTGAAGACGCTGCTTGTCTCTACCCTCTGTGCGAAATACTAGTGATGACATCAATGTAGAATGAGGAATCCATGAGCCTAGGGGAGTATAGCCAGCTTGGGGGATGCGAAGGGAGGAGTATCGGGCGATGAATGAAATGCGTGGAAAGCAGGAATGTGCATGTCACACTGCCTATCTCTCAAGGTAAATGATCCAGAAATGGTCGGATCACGTGACGAAAAGTTAAGGTGGATACTTCCAGGCCAAGTGATGCTTCCCGCGCAGCGGACGATGTTCAGAAGACGAGTAAGTAAAGACTGCGAAATTGCAATTAACAGCACAGAAGTGTATAAACATTATCCATCTATGTCTAAAGAGGAAGGATTTCTTTCCGCTCAAAAAACAAAAAAAAAGGGTTAAAACTAGCTGCGGGAGAGAGAAATTTTTTGTGTAGACTGCTTCAATAAAAAACACAATCTTATCCATAGAACCGTAATTCCTTAACAGCATGTATCACATCGTTGTTTGCATTTATATTTTTTTTGTTTTTATGCTTGTTTATCCCAAAATAGTAGTCGGACATTGAATTTATGGAAAATTTTAGTGATTCAGGAAAACCTCCCGCCTTTAAACTACTGCAAGTCGACCGTATAGCATACATTATACGAAGTTATACGAAAGTATGACGATGTATTGTCTATATAACCTCTGTTTCGTGCAGCCAGAAATCCACGTGGCACACGTGGCTAAATTCTCGATGAAAAGATGACGTCACGTGTGCTTAAAGATGTTCTTGAATCGATGCCACGTCAATGCCACGTCAATTTCTGCAATTGCACAACTTCTGGTCTTCTGAAGGCGAGGGTTAGCGTAATAAAAAATTACGCAGAAGTCGGGCATGTTGCGGAAAAAATGAGTACAAAGGCACTCAGAATGTCACTGCGGTGCCAAACAATTCTGACGCGGCATGGCGGGCAGCTTGTCATGTCAACGTGTTAACATTCAACTACTGGACTGCCCAAAACCGGTACCTTTCTTTTCTATTAGGTTGTGCGGGAAGTCACTTTTGCGACCTTGCTTCTGCACATTTTGGCGACAAATTCACTGACGATATTGTATTTTACACATTTACGATATACAGTATACATATACAGGGGGGGCCAATAAAAAAAAGACATTTTGTCTCCACTTCCAGATGGATTTAAGAACATTTTGCTCAATTCAGACCGAATGGTCTCAACTTATTATTAAAGAGCGCATTCCATTTCTACAAGAAAATCTTTATGGTGGCCACCTACGTGGACGGCATCAGAAGAATTTGCCCTGGAAACATGGTGCACTGGTCGATCTCAATGGGGTCTTCGAAGGATCGTGTACCATAACGACCCTTACTGGAAAGCTAGTTCCGAGGGGATTTGCACAGTGGTAGCTAATGCCTCTAGAAAACTATCCAACATTAAATCGATTCACGAAATTGCGTAAGAGCTTCAGGCTGAAGCTCTTACGGTAGACCTCCTTGAGCCTGACGACGGTGACAGATGACGTCATATTCTGAAGACGGTGAGGGCAGTGAAGGAGGGCCTGCGTACACTTATAGAGGGACACTTAGGGAATACTCTGCTGAGGAACTCCCGTCAACGACAGCAATCTCTGCGAAGAAAAAAGAGCCGAAGTCCGACATAGGCAAAATGTCTTTTTTTTTTGGCCCCCTGTATATATAACGATGAGCGGTCAAAAGTGTTCGCCGAAACGATTTTTAGTGCATTTTTTCTCGCTTGAGCAAGCCCTCTCAGAGATTGATATACTATGTTTTCTAGTGTTTTCATATCCTCAAGCCTTGAAGAATCAGGATGTTCGAAAGAAAAATTTTTCGAGGCTACCATTGATTTTTTTACAAAAGAAAAAGAATAGCGTTCCGGTGAACACTTTGACGCTACGTATTTCACACGCACTTTATCGGGTACTGCATGTAGCGCTGCTCAAACTTTGGCAGACTCAGGGTGTGGCTTACTTAGCACAGAAAGCGACATTTTCGCGCTTCGCAATGCGACATCGCGCGGCAGGCCAACGCTCCCACAGCGAAAACAGCTACGGTACGAGGGGCGCGTGAATGGAGCGCGTTATTTGTAGCGTGCGGAGCGAGCATTGACCCCCGTTCAGACATGTTTTCACAGTGACAAAATGGTCCCAAAGATTTTGCAAGATGAAGAAGAATACTTTTCCGACAACCTGACAAAACGTTATTTCTCAGCAGATATTGTTATCGCGATAGCAATTTTGGAATGATCGTGGTTGATATTCTGGCTAAAGAAGTTGCCTAGTCCCCGGAGTGGTCGTAGTGCTGGTGCCACAGAAATTTGTTAGGATATTTGATACCCTACAACCCTTAGACTTCGACTTTTTAGAAATTAAGTTATCTATGTGTTTTGTGTAGTAACAGTCGCTCCTAGCAACAACTAATCATCTGTAGAAATTTGGCTGACGCGCGCTGGGATTTGAGCTGGGATTTGATCCAGGGACCATGCCCGCAGTGGTGGCCCCTCTTGTCACCACACCATCTCCGCTCGAATGAGCTTCTTCTTCTCCCTAGCGTTAGTCCCGCGCAGTCGCAGGGTCCGCTTCCGCAGCATTTTTCAAATATAAACTGGTAATTCAATTATTATTCAACAACTAAACACATTTTCCACATTTGGTTTTGGAAGAAGCCAATGCCCGATGGGACCGCACTTGGGAAGAATTGCAAGCCTCACTCTGCAGAAGCGCATCGGTCCCCACCAGCTGCTTCTGCTCTAACGAATTTTCGTTGGCTTTTACTGCTCGAAATCTGTGTCATCATAGGAGTCTTCTACTTCCACTTCCGCACCACCCGAACTGCCAGAACTCTGAAGGTTCAGAATCTCCAACACAGTTGTAGAACGCCGCATCGTCCTCTGACTGGCTTTCGGCCGATAAAATGCTCACATCTTTCATCGTTCGTTAGCAATGTTACACCTGATACAATAGTTGAGGGATACACTAGAAATAGAGAATTAATACGGGTATTAGGAATGTGAGACAATAGAAATATCTTTTGGGAGCTGCGCACACCCTCCAGTAACCTGCTGTGGGGCATGCTTTCTTGATTTATCCGGAGCACCTTCCTCTGACTTGTGACGATATGTTGTCGAAGTAAGGAATCAGAAGTTTCTATTTGTGCACAATTCCGCCATCAAGCGGGCTCTCCATCTCAATAAGTGCCAAAACTGTGGTAGTTACTTTGACTACGAAAGTGGCACACATGTGTACCACCAGTAGTCAAAGGGTTAACGCGCCAACGGTTTTGTGAAAGGCACCAATTTCCTGGCCCATACGAGAAGGATGATTATTGTCAGCCTATTCACTTTTTCTTCGTTGTTTCTTGGTTGTCTTGATGATTCCTTTACAATAAAATTAATGGTTAAGAATATATTAAACTATTCAATCTCTTACATCTAAAGTTGTTTTTGGATCTCAATACTATTGTATGTACTTTTTTGAATTTTATTACGGGGTTGGGACTCAGAGAGTAGTTTAGTCTCACAAGGGGGTCTTTCAGGGTGAGCCACACATTTTCGAAATGGTTTCTCGCTTATTGTAGGGAAACATGTATGGATCGCAGAACCATGTTCAGTTTCGCTGTACGGCTTCAATACATAGTATCAAAAAAGTGGTGAATACTCTTGATGGTTCAATCCCCGCGGCGACTAAATTTTGCAATCAAGGTTGGCGGCCACTTGTTGGCTTCAAAATGGTCCTGACGATGAATTTGACATCTGATTTTGATATTTAGCGCGATTTGGCACCAAACCGTAGGCGCCAACCCAAATGCAAAATTTAGTCGCCACGGGGGATCGAACCTTAACAGTACCTTTCTTTTTTGGTACTGCTAAAACCGTTCAGCGAAAATGAAACATGGTTTTGTGTTCCTACATGCGTCCCTACAATATGCAATAAACCGTTTCTGAAAAAGCGCGGAAAGACCCTCCTTATCAGTTCCTTTACAAGTTGGATCAATGGAAATTGAGTATTATATAGATCAGTATATTAGCCAAGGTGTTCTTATCTAATACTAATGCTAGGCGCTAATTTTTGATATGATGGCTAAAATCGTTACACGAGACGCAGCTGCGTTCCATGTAATCCGCTCGCTTGAACGGCCACGATGAATTCTGTTCTCGATTGCTCGCCGCCTCCTCCCACCGGGAGCCCATTTAGCGTCTTATGCTCAGCGCGCGACAGAATACATTCGTTCACAGCTGTTCTTTCCCATGATCAACCTTGCCCTTTACTGGTGAACCTTTGTTCGAATCCTAGCTTCCTATGGATGTGCCAAATAAATTGCTTTATTGCATTTTCTGTTCGAACGCACACCGAGACTCATAAAACCTCAGCCCACGATCACTGGGACTCCGGCCCTATTTTGCACTCGTAGCAGAGGGATGGGGCGAGCCTTGTGGGGGAGAGCAAGAACTGCAGGCGGTGCGTCAGCTGCGTGATGTCTCCTGTCAGTCCGATTTGAGCACTCGTCCCCGGAGATTTTCATATTGAATTTGTTTTCTTCCCCCAGCTCTTCTTTTCCTGCTACGGCCGTCGTCGACGCTCGTCCCCGCAGCCGTCCCATCTACTTACTCTTATATTCCCGATAATGGTTTTGTGTGTGTCACGCTGAGTATTTCAGAGTACTCATTGAAGCAAACTCTCACTGTACTGTAGCTTAAACTTTGAACTAATTAGCATAATTAGAGTGATTAGAGTCATTGCATGATGATGTAAGGTCTCACTGCAGCTTACGTTTTTCAACATGTAGGGTGAGAAAAGAAACTAGCGCTCATTATCTCAAAAACGTAAAAAATATGAGAAAGGTAGGGGTCGTCAAAAATATCTTAAGACCAGTTTAGCGCCTTCATTTTTAGAACTCAGAAGTCTACCAAATAGAGTTGTCACTACCAGTCAATCATTTGCATGTGAAAGTGCATTTCCAATATGCGGATGAAGAATATTTTCGATGTTCAGTACCGTTCCTCCCGAATACAAAAAAGTGAAATCTGCTGGATGTATCGAAGGAATTTCTTTAACCCTTTGACGACCGCCGTTATGAATGCGTCACTTCACTTCTTTCTAAATTTTTTCATCAATAATCATTAACTCTCCAACAATTTCACTATTATTAGGTCGGTCAAAAAGTATCCGCCGTTTTGACCCCCTAATTTTGAAGCACCACAACTTTGCTGAAACACAATCTTTTTGTTCGAAATAAAACTGCTATGTCCAGCA
>MU872953.1:1950-17036 GCA_036418205.1 Ostertagia ostertagi | reverse complement strand
AATTAACAACGACTACAGGGTGCGCCAAAATTACGGAGACAGCGACTTCGAGTTGCCTAGGATGAGCAAGGTGCAATTCTTTGAAAACAAAAATGCAGTGACGTGCACAGTCCCATTCTGAATCGTCGACATCCATGCAATTTTTGAAATTCCTTGGTTTGTGTTTATACGGGTCCTCAGAAACATCGAGGAACCATCGACTGTGGCACGCAATGTGGCGAGTAGGACTCGTCAAGCTCATTTTAGAGCGGTTTCTTCAACGAATCCCTAGACATAATGTGTTTTATGCAAGCCTCAGCTTCTAGAACGGATCCGACAGCGTACCCTATCGAGCTCAGATCTGAAATGCTGTTCTACCACCGTTTAAGCCGACAAAGTCGAAAAAATCGGTTCTGCATCAATGCTGCACTAGTACTGAACCACCCTTGCCTCGTAAACGGGAGCTCCTACTTGATGGAAGGCCCAGCAACGATTTTCAAAGTGAAAATAAACTCAGGATAGCAATGGGCTCTGATAAGTCCAAAAGAGCCCCCCTGATTCCTATCTCTCGTGACATCCAGTGAAACCAGCGCGTCAACTACCTGCAAATTCTATCGCACACAATCCTTAGATTGTTCGTGGTCGCCACAGAAACACGCCCTTCTCATCCAGAATGACTGCATTCAGCTCCTTGTCCCCTGTACCACTTGGAGCATCTATTGATAGTGCTCGGGTATACACCAAAACGATGATAATTGTCGCGTGCCAAAAACCCTCAACGTCGAAGTCCAATGATTTAGGGACGGTGTCAGTATCAGTCAACCGCTGCAGCTACCATAGATTTTGGTGGTTGAACAAGGTAAGCATAAACAATTCTACACCACAGTACCAAAACTAGGACAGAAGAAAACAGCATCTGTGAATATCAGTTCAAATTGTTTGCTCATGCGTTGTCTCCGTAATTTTGGCGCACCCTGTACTTCGGAAATGTCATGTGAATAAACGCATCACACGAAAGTGTAGTACAAGCTGTGATTATGGCGGGGTCGCCTGGGTTCGATCCAATGCCCCTAGCGAATGAGAAACGCCCTACCAGCCCCCAGCGCGCTTCCTCAGTCGGGCCACCACGCGGAACGCGCCTCTCAAGTAGAGTGCGGTTGCCATCAATAAGGCTCTGCTCGCCGCTTGTGCAGCGCCAAACCAATTAGGCTTATGGTCCAGCTCAAACTACCGGCAGAAGCTTCTAGGAAAAAGCAAGATATTTCGTTGCAGCGACTAGAAGCGGACTACTGCCAATCTTGTAGTTTGTCGACTAACCGTCCCTCTCCGAGGAAGAGCATCGCCAACGCTCGATGTACGGACATCTCTTCATGAAATTTCCACGGATGGTGAGACCAATAGGACAGCTCGTAGTCATGCGATCGACGATAACGGGCAAATCGTATTGTCTCTATCTTTCCGCGCCCAACATTCAGCTGAAATAGTGTCTTTGAGAAGGAGTTGAGCCAAAGAACTGAAAGCAGGGTCAAATGTGATGCTTGAAAAATTGAAAGAAATACAGTCCACAGAGCCAATACAACTCCACCCCCCCCCCCCCCTCCACCATGACTATCACAAACGTGGCTGAAGTGGTCGAATGGCGATCGTGATTGTGCTATTGTATTATGGTTGTGAATCCAGTGGGGTTATTTAGATCTGCTGTTATCGAGAATTTCATTTTCTATAGGAAAACAACAATCGTATGTTTTTAAGTGGAAAATCTTCTATATTGTTAGTTTAGAAGAAATGTTGCATTCTTGACGGAAAGACTGGTAAGAAGGATATAAGTAGGGGGGGGGGCGTGACAGCCGTACAGTAGTCGAGCTTGGCAAGCAAGCCAGCAAAAGGAGGTGCAACTATCGAGAACGTGCAAGACTAATGTGTAGCTGATGATTTATGTAGAATTTCGTGTTTGTCGCCGGAAAAATTATTAAAATTTGTGTAAAGTTGTTTAACTGAATCAAGTTGAGGTTATTCGTGCGTGAATCAAACTGTGATCTATCATCGCGTGACACTCCGTTAGTGGCGTGACTCCGGGATAATTTCCAACATAAACCACTTAAATAGTTTAAGGACTCAAGCTTACTATAGCCATGCTCAAAAGCATCATATCCGCGCACAGGTTCACGACGCTTCTGTTTGCAGCTCGTATCATATGTCTTGCTGGCCAGTCAATGCTTTCTATATTGAAATCGTGCATCAAAAACTGCATTCTCTCCTCCTGAAAAGGTCTGGTATCATCTCTAACATGATCAGAAGAAAAACAAAATCCAAAAAAAAACCATGGGATCAATTTTTACCAAAATTTTTTAGAACATTCTCCTGTTTTTCTCCTATCGTGCCGCTGTACTTGAGCGCCATTGCGAAGCACGCAGCCGTCATCGCATAAAGGTAGACCTGCAAAGTTTTACATGAAAATTCGAAAAAAAGAACTTTATAACATAGAAATTTTAAGAAAAAAGGATTCTACGAAATTCACAAGTGTTGAGCAACTCTAAAAGGAGTAATTCGATTAGACAAAAAAAAATGCACAAGTCTCCAGAAAGATGAGTATACACCTCCGCGACTGTCTCCCTATCCACAACTTCGTCCCAGTAGGCCATTTCCTTGTCAGTGATATCCACCTCGACTTTTGAAGGGAACTTCAGCACCGTTTGAGCGTATTCGTGAATAATGCTCGGAATCTGAACACTGTAGAACTAGAAGCACAAATATAACGAGAGGACGGTGCAATTAGAGGCGCTGTACACTACCAGCACGCTTTGCGAACGAATCTAGTCGGACACAATCATGGCTTTTACCACTTGGAGTTTTTTGGGATAACCAAAAGAGTCTGAGGATGTAAGAATCGCGCTAAAAAACAGATTGCCTATACAGACTATTGTGACCAGGCCACAAATGCACTCAGCTGGCTCCATGATTCCAGGATTCCATAGCGCGACGATTGAAACGGTAGCTCCCAGTGTCTTTATTCGGCAATAATTGCGAGCAGGCATAAATGCACATTTCATCCAACATAACCTAGTAAAAAAAATATCATACCTGCTCCTCAATCCACTTACACGTTGGTTGTATCTTGTCCCAGAGCACTAGAGATCGAGATAGAACCCTAACGAAACTGAAAAAGAAAAACGATTACAAATGAAATTGGCAAGAATGGTGCTTGAAAAGGAAGGAGGGAAGGATGAAAGCAAAGGCGGCATGAAGTGCAGATGAAGACTGAGAATGCTAATGACATAAGTACATAGGCTGCTGAGTCTGTACTGTCTGTCTAGAGAATCTCACCCCTGTTCTCTTTTGAGTTGCTCAGATAAAGCCAGGTAAAATTGAAGAAAATCATTAACTTGCACTGACCACGTCAGGCCGAATTTCCTCCAGCATCGATATCGTGGCAGGTAACTCCAGTTCTCTCGCAATCGCCGTGTTACCCGTTCGCATGTACATCAATCCTAGGGCAATGGTGGCTGGATGAGCTGTCATGTGTACGTTCACGTTCGGGCCCTCCTATGATAGTCTCGCTATTGTAAACCCGTTCAATTCACGGTTCAGCTGGCAGTAAACGAGCAATTTAACAGAAAACACCTAGAAAGAAACAGATAAGATGTTTGATTGTCGGGGTTTGAAGGCATGCCCCAGGATCAAATTGGTGTGGTTCTTGCATACGAATCCTAATGTATTGGCGCGAAATGGCCGGTGAAGAAAAAAGGAAAAAATCCGTCGAAAAGCGCTTAGGTTAAAGAGGCAAAGTTCGGGCTCAGACCCACCTAAGAAGCCCTTACCATGGCTAGAAGTGCTGGGTACGCAAGTGCAAAGGTAGCGCCACCTTTCTACATCGAAACGCGTCACTAGGACCCTAGGCGCCATGGACTTCTAACAGACTCCACCAAACTTAACATGGTCCGCCCACCGTTCGATATCTTGTCTGCGTCGCTGCGTTGATCTGCTATGCTCTCTCTTCTCGGACTTCTCTCTACCGCTCTCCGCGCTCACATTATCTCTCATCTCCCTGCCTGTCTTTTGAACTTCTCCACAGCATGGAAGCAAAATGCTCGTATTTCCTGTGTATTTCAGGATTTTCTTTCCTTTTTTCTCCACTGGCGGTCCACCTCTCATCCCTACTTTCACATTGAGTGGAACCATCCCATCAATTTAATCCTGACTCTTGCCTTTAAGGGCTCACTCACCTTCGTAATGACCTGTTCTAAGGGAGTGGAGACTAGGGGCCGTATGCTATGCTTTCGGGGAAGGGGAAGAGTTCTGCTTCGGGGAAAATCCCCGAAGCAGACGTCCCCGAAGCAGGGCGTATGCTATGCTCCCGAAATTCATTCGGGGAGAGAAGACGCAGAGCTTATAGAGCGCGAAATTCGAATGACCTTAAAGCCACGCATACAATTGCGTTTAACAAGTGAATACCTGTTAGCTGCGTTCAGTTTTATTATTCGATCGAGACACAATAAGGGATACTATGTGAGGATAAATCCATATTATTTATGAATACAAATTTTGTGGAGAGGTATCGTGGTACAACAGTTCTCCCCTACCGCAGTAATCACATTTCTACAGACGGAGGGAGCTCGAGGGTGGGTACTTGTGCAAGCGGGGAAATGAATGAGCACGGAAATGAGAATATTGTCATGGTTCCGAATACTTTAGGTGCACTGCGCCGACCCTTCTTTATACTATGTTCTACTCACAATATGACTGATCGTTTTTTTTTCTGAAAGGTTATTTCTTCTTTAAATCCATTTCAGTGCTTTATTCTATCGTTTGATAATACCAAGAACGTGTTTTTCCCGATTATGAACTGCAATTTTATCAATTTCCCTACCGCTCGCTTTGTGACCCTAATTTCTAGTACGCCCATGAACGTAAGGATCAGAAGAGGAGCTGTATAACTGTAATACTCAATTGACAGCAGATATTCCAACAACACAGTACTCTACTTACAAAATCAGTAAATAAATGCAATCTCTATCCTATCTAAACATGATGCGTAGTGAACAGGTGCGCATGAATTTGTATATTGCACAAGACGCATGCACCTTTTTTTCAGCGCAGGATCCTAGTTTTTTGGAGTGGAACATGGTTCTTGATTTTTACAGAATTTTCCCTCTATCCATAGCGCTGAACCAGTATTAGCAGCTGTTATCACAGCCATGGACATATGATCCATTGCATCTTGCGCAGACACCAACGACGCCACCGATGCTTTGCAGCATAATCCTCTTTACGCTTCAATGAAGCGCAGCTTCAGGATAATATGTAATTCCCATAAGAAAATAATGTGCTCCAGCGAAAATAGTGCGCGCCGCGGCGACTACTCTAGCCTTCGGGGATGCTTCCCCCAACGATAATGGTAGGGGGACGCGTCCCCGAAGCTCGGTGGGCGTGGCCTCTCCCCGAATGAGCTTCGGGGACGGATAGCATACGACTTAGGGGACGCATCCCCTTCCCCGAAAGCATAGCATACGGCCTAAGCGTGGAGAGGAGAGTGTGAGGCGAGAGAGCGCAACAGATGAGAGGGTGCCAGGCAACAGTATGGTAAAAGGAAAAAATTGCAGATGTAGGAGCTCACTTTGCAAGGCCCCAGCGCTCTTGTCGGTCGATTTCTGTGGGCACGGGAATGTGCGGACATTTGTGATTGCCTTCTAGAATCTATCCAGCAGAACTGAAGAGTCGTCACAACGACCTTAATGCATGGTTTGTGCCTTTCGTTTTACAATGTTTCAGGGCTTATTATTACGCTTCTTCACGGGTGGTTGATTGTCATGCATGTTCACTTTTTGCCTGCTAACTCAAGCTAGGATTCACAGGAAATGTAGGCCAAAGGCAAATGGCAAGTTAGGCTGAAATAAGGGGATTAAAAGACGGAAAGATTCGAGAATAAACCTCAGCACAGCCATAGCCTTATTTGGTATATGTATTCACTTTTGTGTAGAATGTTTGAACACATCGGAAGTGCTCACCCTGACATGATTCGAGCGGCTTTCTTGCGGTGGAGTAGGAGTTGCAGTATTGACGTCCGGACAGGTGATTAGTTGGGGATGTATAAATACGCACTGGTTTCTGAAAACGCCAAAAAAAAAAGATACTTTGGAGGCTCATCACAACCCACATAGTGAACACAGCTGAGAGCCATGTAAGTCGCTAGCCTCTATAAGTATCTCACATGACCATCTTTGCGCGCGTTCCGTTATCTGACTTTTCCTCATTTTTTACGTAGGAAGCCGTGCCCCAACAGCAATATTAGTTTACTCATTCATGCGATGATCACTATCTTTCACTCCCTTTACTCTGGCTTTTTATGAACTAGCGCCACCCCACATTAGCAGGGTGAAAATCGTGTCGAGTACGTGGTCGCAGAAGTACGACCCCCCCCCCCCCCGAAACCCGAAATGAGATCCTGGCACGACCCCCTCTAACAGAGCAAATAATTAAATTAATCAAAATAAATCCTGCAAAACAAATCAAAAAAAATCCTGCAAAATAATGTTATGGACGCCTCATCTTGTCATCTATGCACTGTCTTTCATCGCTGCACACTTTTGTGTATTTACTGAAATATCGACTCGAGGAAAGAGGCATTAACTTTGTGTGACCTCAAAGTCAGGTTCGTTCAGAAATGCACAGAAATCCTGAAGGCACGGGGTTGCGATTTAATCTTGATTCCTGCTTGAGTATATCGAAACAGCCGAGTGTATCATCAAGGCCGATTCAACGGCAGCTGCGGCGCGATTGTCACTGGGTCAGATTTGCTGAAAATCCCGAAAAAAAAACCGTCGAATCTACACCCTCGATGAAAAGGTTGCATTCCTCCATTTCATAACCTTTGAAGCAGTTTGAGGTAGGTTAGATAGAGCTGGATTTCGCGTTTCCAAGAAGTATTGAAATTGCTCTGAAAGTCTTCGATGCAGAAGGATAGGGTCTCTCAAATTTCGTCGAGTAAATGTCGAGGACGCGGAAATTTTCACGCAAGTTTTTGCCACTTCAAGAGCAATCTTTCTCTAATGTCGTAAGGTCCTGAAAAAGGGAAGATAGTTTTGGAAAGCGGAAGGTTTGCGCTTCTTAACCGTCTGTTTCGCTTTTTTCTAGAGCTTCTGGTTGGAGAGATAATTGCGTCGAGGATCTATCGAGGACGGATCCGGCCACCTAAAAACCGCTCCCTCCTTAGAGGAATAACCTTTGATGCCTGCTGAATGATAAGGCTTCTCCAGTTGACTCAGTGGTGTTTTGTTGAAAACCTGGGCGGTATCGCTAGATAAGGGGCAATGTGATGGCGATGCATTCAAAATCGCTCAAAATATCTCCTTGTTGGTAAAAACAGGACTAAGCTAAAGCGGAGAGGGGAGTCCGAGGTGCGTGAGCGATTTTCGTTTTCCTCGAAGTACCTGCCTTCTCCTAGGCTTATGCAGTCCCAGAATGCCCCTGAATCTTGTGATGGCGCCCAAACTTGTAGAGACTCACATACTGTAACTTGCGTATGCCCAGATATCATGCAAGCTCTTTGCGGCAAGTCTGTCAGCCTTGTGGAAGTTCTGCTCGGTCGATGATCTTATCGTTACTCGCTATTTGTTAAGCTCCCGCTGCCCTGTTGGAGTACAATAGTACTTCTTCGTGAAATACTCAGGTTCTATTGACTTTATTAAGGTATGGTTTCAAAAATGACAACTTATCGATAGCTCTTCTGGTGATCTCGATGTATCCGATTATTGCCCATAATGTTGCTGATAACAGGTAATAATTACTTCACGAGCCTGCTCACTGCTGGCACTGTTAATGAAAGATTTCTAAAAAATCTCATTCATGAAATCTAGGCTCTATCATCAACCTCTGCGTTTTCTGTGGACTCATGCCGTAGAGCCACGCCTTTTTGTACCAATGTGCCGAAAGAAAAACAAACCGATTCAGTGTGATCTTAGAATAGGCTTTAAGGTAAGTAAACTACATGATTAAAGAAATCCAATGCAGATTAATTCCCTCAAGCAAAGCCATATGTAGGTACTCAAGAAATGTTCGTTCAGGATCCATCTTGTTCCCCATGTTTCTGTACTGCACCGATGATGCTGCCACCTATCGAAGATTTGGCCTCAGTAGCGCTGATAGGTCCTGGTGTTGAAGAAGTGCACTTCGATCTCACAAACGAGGACCGAAAGCGTGATTTTATGGAGATTCTCACCACGGGTCACGGTCGTGTGCCGGTTACTGTGACGGAAAGGTAAGGAATAGGATTCAACAGTCTGCCGAGGTGAAGGTGAATGAGCCAGTGAGACTGTGGTGAGACAGGAGCTAGACCTGGCAAGGTGAGCTTGCGGAGGTTTGGCAGGTGGCAGTGGATACCCATTCCGCGATAGAAATGAATGTAAATGTTTTTGGGTTATCTGTTGTGCTCTCTGGTTGAGTTCGTTGGTTTTGAGGACATGTCAGGCAATAGGTTCATGGTAAGTAAGAGGACACGGCCCAAGTTAATGGACTTGATGGGTGTTCCGCCGTTTTTGCTAGGTCGTGGGCTCCCTTTTGCGGATGTTGCACTCATTCCTGTGGGAATTCTCCACGAGAAATATTTTGACATATCAACATCCCATCGGACCCTATAATCTATATGGACCCCATTGGAGCTTGAAAATAGAAGCCAAAGAAACAGGTAACAGGAGTTTCTTTAGTGAAAGGTGGTACCATACGCCATGTTACTACGGTTTAATAGGAGTTCTTAAGTGAAAAAGTGCCAACACAACATGTACACGCCCCTACTTGCTTCTACCAGTCAGCACAATTATCGCAGTCCCACTCATGTTTTTTTGTGGTTTCTGCGTCACTCTCAGCATATAGTGCGCAAAAGATTTTCTGTAAGTTATCGTCTTCTAGACGGAAATGTTTGCATCCTGGATGTTATGCAATTTTCTAGACGGAATAGACCCGTACATTAGATAAAGAAATGCTGTACACCTCTACCTAAAAAAGGACCGAGGGCCGTGGGCGAAGTAGCATCATAGCAATGCTACCTATAAATACGATCCTGACATTGGCCAATAAACAGCTACTATTGATGTCTTATTCTCACGGATAAGGAGTTTAATGTTGTGGAAAGGAACAGCCTTGAGAAAAGTGGGAGGGAAGTAACAAGAGAACAAACAAGCAATACACTGATAGGCCCTGTTTTTTTTAATTGTGGCGTAGGAGCCTTGGAGGGTGCAAACGATCGGAACGTGCAAGGGGACGGTTGTGATCGCTACGAGGTTTGGATTCTTAACAAGATTGAGCCGAGGGCAACACAGCGGAGAAGTGAGCAATGATGAGCTTAGCGCACATATGTTTCCTTGCAAAAGGAGCATTTTTGGTGTCGCGCAGGAGACAACTATAATGTAAATTGTGTTTGTAGTATAGCAAGTATTTATAGAAGTTGCAATGTCTATTCCGTTGGCGCTGCCCCCAATAAAGTGCACTATTGAATTACAAAGCACAGTAAGGAGCATATACGTCTTTCGACCTTGCGTGTAAGGAGAAGTTGTCCCTCGTGGAAGTAAGCTTGCACGCGGCTCATCAGGCGCTTACAAAATTGTGCACGATCCTGTTGCCTCTAAAGGCTTTCAGTAATCGCTGAATGAGACATTCCTGGGGGAAATTGGAAAATACGAAATCTAGTCCTATTCAGTGAGCTTTAGTTGACACTTAAGGCAGATGGCCGCCTACAGCGGTGTGATTAATGAAGCAGATGACTTGCGAATGTACACTCTCCGGTGTTTCCACTACCTACGATCGTGATGGACCCCAACGCTCCGTGCTAGTGGGTGTAAGCGGTTTAGGTTAACGTGAAGAGTTATTGTTTTAACTCGACCACGCGTTCTATATCATCTCATTTTAAGACCACCTTTTATTAGATGGAGGAGGCCTGTGCCTATATCGACGAGTCTTAATCGTTCCGGATAACTCTATCTTCAATACTGCGACATATTTGACACATTTTCACTTCAATCAGTGACCCCATCCCATTCACAAATACAACATACCGGAGGTACGACGTCTCCTTCCCCTCCAAAAACATTAAAGCAACAGTCCCAGCAGGGTGGGCGTGGTCGCAAACGGCTGGGCTCAATCCTCGCAGATCCGACTCGGAGCCCCTAGTCAATAACGTAGAAGTGGACTGAAGAAAACTTCAGTTCGAACAGCCGCTAGCAGGGCGAAATGGGCCTTGCGTCGAGTCCTCGTTCTGAATATCGTGCGGCAGGGATGAAGGTATGTGTCATGTTACGTATCTTGGAGCCATGAGCAGACAGCTTGCTCTTCCTCTCTGAATTGGAAATGCTTGCTATGTATAGAAACGTCTATGATACGTATGACTACATTACGGACTCTCGGTGGAACTCTTTATATGAAATGAGAGTGTACGTTCATTGTGAGCATGGATGACAAGATAAGAACGGCCTCAGCAGAAGAAGAGAGGCCCTTAGACAGATATTTCGGATCATCGATTGACTCGCGGAGATGCACTAGTAGCGCCGTCTGTAAAGACGAAGGAGGTGTCAAAAGGATTGGGCGGATGAATTGTATGAAAATTGTAAAGTATCAAGTTATGCAGCATTGTTTCAAGGAATCCTTCCATGAAAGAGTTCATGTGATTTCTATTTCGAACCAAAATCCTAGTCGTCTAAAATTGGTTGACGGTACGACTGAGAAACCTTACGATGCCTTATGACCAAAATAGGCATGATACGAGAAAGCAGGGTATCAAAATATAATGAAGATGTGGCTGACGGTGAGTCATATGATGTTCTGGCTGGTACACAACAAAATTCTCTCCGATGAGGAAAAATCGAGTGCATACGAGAACAGCTAGCCGATTTGGATCTATTCAAACAGCTTCCTGCTGTATAACATACTTGTCAAAATGATCTGAAAGACAGTGAAAAGCTATACTAGGTTAAGTGCAAAAATATCGGATCATTCTTACCAAAAATTTTCAGAACATTCTCCTGTTTTTCTCCTATCGTGCCGCTGTACTTGAGCGCCATTGCGAAGCACGCAGCCGTCATCGCATAAAGGTAGACCTGCAAAGTTTTACATGAAAATTCGAAAAAAAGAACTTTATAACATAGAAATTTTAAAGAAAGATCTAGATTCACATGTGAGCACTCTAAAATGTGAGCTAGTTGATTGAGAATAAACTGCACCATATACTCTGTAGAACGCGATGAGTTATAAACCTTCGCGACTGTATCCACAACTTCGTCCCAGTAGGCCATTTCCTTGTCAGTGATATCCACCTCGACTTTTGAAGGGAACTTCAGCACCGTTTGAGCGTATTCGTGAATAATGCTCGGAATCTGAACACTGTAGAACTAGAAGCACAAATATAACGAGAGGACGGTGCAAATTAGAGCGCTGTACACTACCAGCACGCTTTGCGAACGAATCTAGTCGGACACAATCACGGCTTTTTAACTTGGAGTTTTGAGCAGATTGCCTATACAGACTATTGTGACCAGGCCACAAATGCACTCAGCTGGCTCCATGATTCCAGGATTCCATAGCGCGACGATTGGAAAGGTACTAGTGTCTTTATATTCGGCAATAATTGTGAGCAGGCATAAATGCACATTTCATCCAACATAACTTAGTATAAAAAATAAAATATCATACCTGCTCCTCAATCCATTTACACGTTGGTTGTATCTTGTCCCAGAGCACTAGAGATCGAGATAGAACCCTAACGAAAACCTGAAAAGAAAAACGAATAACAAATGAATTGCAAGAATGGTGCTTGAAAAGGAAGGGAGGGAGATGAAAAGAAAAAGAGGCAGACGAATGAAGGCAGATGAAGATTGAATTACTGAAGTGAAATAGCTGCTGAAGTCAGCTACTGTCCTGTCTAGAGAAATCCTACCCTGTTCTCTTTTGAGTTGCTCAGATAAAGCCAGGTAAAATTGAAGAAAATCATTAACTTGCACTGACCACGTCAGGCCGAATTTCCTCCAGCATCGATATCGTGGCAGGTAACTCCAGTTCTCTCGCAATCGCCGTGTTACCCGTTCGCTGTCTCATCCTAGGGCAATGGTGGTCGATTGAGCGTCATGTGTAGGCGTCACGTTCGGCCTCTGTGATATGTCTCGCTATGTGAACCCGTTCAATTTATTCAGCTGTGAAGTAAATACAATTTAACAGAAAAAACCTAGGAAGAAACAGATAAGATGTTTGATTGCAACGGGTTTTAGGCATGCCCCAGGATCAAATTGGTGTGGTTCTTGCATACGAATTCTAATGTTATTGGCGCGAAATGGGCCGGTGAAGAAAAAAAAAAGGAAAAGAATTCGTCGAAAACGCGTCACTAGGACCCTAGGCGCCATGGACTTCTAACAGACTCCACCAAACTTAACATGGTCCGCCCACCGTTCGATATCTTGTCTGCGTCGCCACGTTGATCTGCTATGCTCTCTCTTCTCGGACTTCTCTACCGCTCTCCGCGCTCACATTATCTCTCATCTCCCTGCCTGTCTTTTGAACTTCTCCACAGCATAGAGCAAAATGCTCGTATTTCCTGTGTATTTCAGGATTTTTTTTCCTTTTTTCTCCACTGGCGGTCCACCTCCCACCCCTACTTTCACATTTGAGTGGAATCACCCATCAATTTAATCCTGATTCTTGCCTTTAAGGGCTCACTCAGCTTCGTAATGACTGTGCTAAGCGTGGAGAGGAAGTGTGAGGCAAGAGGCGCCGATGAGAGTGCCAGACAACAGTATGATAAAGGAAAAAATTGCGCTGCAGGAACCTATACTTCTGTTTCATGCAGCCAGAAACCCACGTGGCACACGTGGCTAAATTCTCGAATGAAAAGGGACATCGCGTGTGCTCAGAGATGTTCTCTGATTCGATGCCACGTTAATGCCACGTCAATTTCTGCAATTGCACAATTTCTGGTTATTTGAAGCGAGGGTATTTGCAAGGCCCTAGCGCTCTTGTCGGTCGATTTCTGTGCACGGGAATGTCACATTTGTGATTGTCTTCTAGGAATGTATCCCACAGACTGAAGAGATCGTTCACACGACTTCTGCATGGGTTGTGCCTTTCGTTTTAGCAATTTTTCAGGGCTGATTGGCCTTCTTCACGGCTGGTTGATTGTCATGCATGTTCACTTTTTGCCTGCTAACTCAACCTAGGCTTCACAGGAAATGTAGGCTAAAGGCAAATGGCAAGTTAGGCTGAAATAAGGGGATTAAAAGACGGAAAGATTCGAAGAATAAACCTCAGCACAGCCATAGCCTTATTTGGTATATGTATTCACTTTTGTGTAGAATGTTTGAACACATCGGAAGTGCTCACCCTGACATGATTCGAGCGGCTTTCTTGCGGTGGAGTAGGAGTTGCAGTATTGACGTCCGGACAGGTGATTAGTTGGGGATGTATAAATACGCACTGGTTCTGAAAACGCGAAAAAAGATATTTGGGAGGCTCACAACACCCACATAGTGAACACAGCTGAAACTATGTAGCAGCTAGCCTCTATAAGTAATCTCACTGCCATCTTGCGGCGTTCCTTATCTGACTTTCCTCATTTTTTTAATTTATTACGTAGGAAGCCGTGCCCCAACAGCAATATTTGTTTACTCATTCATGCGATGATCACTATCTTTCACTCCCTTTACTCTGGCTTTTTATGGACTAGCGCCCATCCCACATTAAGAAGCATCCCTCACGTGGTCCTCCATGGGGTCAACCGCAGTGGAGAACTTCCAAAATGGCTGGAGTTAAGGAATGGGAAGGGTGGAGAAGCTCGTGTTTCATAATAACTTGATGTATTCCGCAAGATGGGCCGATCCATCTGAACCTTTTGCAATATGGAACCCTACTCAATAAATACCAGAATTTTTCAACCGAAGGCACGGCTCGCGTTCATATCCTTGAAACACTCCCTCCACTTGTGTGGTAACAAGGTTCTTGAGCACAGAAGCCGTGCCATTGTCGTGACTGAAAGCGGACCGCACGGACAGTGCGAAGAGCGTCAACACGTGCACTGGCGCATGACACGCAAGGCGTCGGCGGCGACGAACTGCGTCCGCGGACGGCGCAGTATGAAAGCAGCCTTAGACGTTCATAGTTCGGACTTGCCCTCTTACGTGTTCAATCTTTCGCCAAGGTGTTTCTCCGTTGTACCACGGTCGAGCTCACAAGAAAGGATTCCTGCTTTCTTTTATTCTTTGTGCTTTTTTTTCCTCACAGACCGGTTACCTGACAGCTTTTGTTCCATTTTCGAGTAGAAGGACACATTAATTCGAACGCGACTTCCCATTCGCGTAAGATTACTGACCACATCCTCCTTCACCCGGCCACTTATTGAGGACCTAAATGGAGGTGACCGTACCGTATGTAGGACTGGAGGACGACCGTATTACTACGAACTAAATATTCATCTTCACTCTTCGCCTTGCTTCTTTCGGAGTTTCTTCGACGCCTTCCACGTCTTCGGTGACTGAGCGACTCTCACTTCCTTACATTTCTTGAGATGAAGTCCTCACAAGCTCCCCGTAGCATGACCTTTATTCCTGCACGCTACCCGTTTTGAGGCTTCCACGAAATGCCAATGTCCAGTAGATATTTGAAGGATATCTATCAAAAGAAAACACACCTCTGGGACCACCAAGCATCAACGCCAGCAGTCGATCAGGAATTGAAGGAAGTGGTTGTTTGAATGGTGGCCTGGCAGCTGCTATTTCATCACCTTAAAAATCTATGAATTATTACATAAATACAACATCTTCATTAAGTAAATCAGTGCCTACGTGAGCCTTTAGGCTTAATTTCTAATGACTGAGGATGAGAGTATTAATGGACTCCATCAATAGCTCAGCGTCTTCTGGGAGGGGATCAGTCGATAGCTAGAGAGGGAATTCCAATCACAGAAAAAAAGTCTACCGCTTGTACAAAGAGTTTACCCTCCGATTTAGATTCTCACACGAAATAAACCTCTAGGATCGACATCCCTCCGCAGCAATACATGAAACAGATGCCGATCCTAGGAGATAAGATGTAGTCCAAATTTTCCTCCACAGAGTTTTCCAATTTTCCCCCAGTTTTTGTCT
>MU872950.1:3990-17777 GCA_036418205.1 Ostertagia ostertagi | reverse complement strand
GTAACGGCGTTCAGACAGCTATGCTAGATCGCATAGGGCAATCCATTGCTGCGAATTGAGTGTGGTCCACACCACTAGGGTAAGAATGCCTGCTTGCCTTTCCATTGAGAAGGTTTATCCTTCTTTGACCTCCGACCTTATCGTGAAATACTCCTTTAGGTAGGCGCATATATAGGTTCTCATCTACCAAGATTGACTGGAGAACCTTTCCGTGCTCCTCGAATTATCTCAGTTGCAAATGTGCACATCAGCGGTCCGAATGAGGTGTCAATCATCTTCAGTAGCAGAAAGGCTCTCGAGTTGTCACTGCGTGAGGATTTGCCCCAAATTTTTCTGATGGTTGCCGGAAGTATAGAAGGAAGATTAGAGTGAGTGTCCGTTTACATGAGTCCTCCTTTGCCCTTTCGATTAGGTATCCTTCCCAATCTCCGAGTAGAAAGGAGGCAACGAGAAAAGCAGATTGAGAATTAAGGCTCAGCGGAAAGAGGATTTTTCAGAAATCGTCCTTAATTTTCGGACCGCTGGAAGTCCAAGGGGATTTCAATAGAGAGGGAGAAGCACGTAGAAAGCCCTTTCAGTTTGACGTCGCTCTGCCTGAAATTCTACTTAAAACTCGAAACACAACATACATATAAGAAGACTCATCAGATCTAGGGTGTGCTGACGAGCCTAATCCAATTCTGCACTGGTTCTCAAGGCGCAGTTTCGTTGCTGCTTCAAAACCTTTGAAACCCAAATAACGCCAACGTTGAAAAAAAACTCAGGCAGTGCTGTGTACAGCAGTAAATCCAACTAGTGGGCGAATATGAGCCTAATTCGAAAGTCTATCCCTAAAGAAGGAAGTAACAACATCTCTATCGAAAAAATTAGATTTTTCAAGTCATAGGATGTTGACTACTCGAACACATTTGTACATTGCCGGAGGTGGATGCCGAGATTTTGTGCAGCAGGAGCATCGTGGGAATCGCAGCGAGTTTCGATCTCCTAAGAGTGCCCAGCTGCTCAAAATCTTGAATCCTCATTCATGTTGGCGCCGTTGCCAAATTCACTTTTCCAGTGGATCCAGTGAAAGAAACTCGCGCAGAGACAAATCCTGCAGCTTTGGACCCAGCGAAAGTGTCCACGTGCTTCTTAAAGGCAGCGATTACGATAAATTCAAGAAGGGTTTAGTGTGACGTGGTGGTGCTCAATGGTACGCCAGTAGCGAAAAAAGCAGAAAAATCCGTCAAGAAAACGCAAAACGGGACCCCTTTTTTGGCCGTTGGTTTTCACTCATGAACAGGTAACAGCTCAGAAAGTGGACGTATGAACGAGTTCACCGCAACGCGTTTGATGGCACCATGCCAAACACGCTTTAATCGAGATGCTCCATTTGTGCCGCTGCTGGCCACGCAGCTCGTCCAAATCAACAAGTAAACTAGTGGGCGGATCGCTTTTGGGGCGGAGCGCTTTCGAAGTCCTGCTCAGCAACCAAGTAACTAACTCGTGTGGCGCACATGCTCCCACGATGCGCTCCATCTTTATCGTAATCGCTGCCTTTAACAAGGCGCGAAGTTCTCGCTTGCTAAATTCAACGCGCAGAAATGATGTGGCATTTTGAGCATAACGAAAAAGCGACATCTACTGGCTCCAAGCGTGGAAAGCAGCCTTGGGGGCGGTGTATGGAGCAACAGAGGAGGAAACATGAACGTATTCGGTCCCTGTATGCATGCACAAAGGGCGGAAGCGGTACCGTTGCGAAAGGCGCTATTTACGCGTGGTCTAGGGATAAATCGTACCCTGTCCAAGCCACAAGGCGTTCATCACTCCGACTTCGGTCAAATGACACCAGACCTGTCTCGTAGGATAAAAACACTCGATCGAATCGCCCAGTCATTGCATAGATCAAATCGTGCTCAGGCCGATGTCAGACTTTGCGAATCGCGCGATTCGCTAGCGTCTGCGGTCGCGTCGCGGCCAGTGAATCACTCAATTGGCTGGTACCGCAACGCGAATCGCGCGATTCGCAAAGTCTGACATCGGCCTAAAGAGGTCACATAGAAATATGTAAAATACGTGACGCATTCGAAAAGGAAGGGATCCACTTTGAATACTTCTGCCTTTATGCATTGTAAGTTACTGCGGGCGGGCGCAGTTCGGAAAGCTGCTGCAAATCTATTCGAGGCCAATGTCAATAAAAGTTGAAAAATGCACTTAAAAGTTACTACGAAGCATGAATGGATAGTGAATTGACAACACCGACAAATGTGCCCACATCATAGCATTAATGGGAAACGAAGAAAAAAAACTGCAGTGTCCTAACCCTTGAGAAAATCTATTCTTGAGCATCCATTACGGAATTCGCGACGGATTAGAGCGCTTATCCTTTCAAGGACATTAGAAGTGTTAGCGACTATGCCATTAACTCATAGCAGGTGGCGGACACTATTCAACACCCCCGTATCCCGCAAAACGTATTATATTATATTTGTTACATGAGGTATCTCTGTGAACATCAGAAAACAAAAAGTAGCCAGCGAAACTAAAAAAAAAACACCAAGAAAAATAACAACATGGGAAACTGTAGAGGAAAAGGAAACACAAAAAATACGCAAGGCGGGTAAAATATATAGGTGAGGTGGTGTTGCGGATCGGTTCGGCTCCAAGCAGAGACATGCGTGGTTGGCTAAGGGGGGGAAACTCGGGTGCCTATTAACGGCGGAACATGAGTAGGTTCAGCACCCCTTCAACCGACAGCAAGCGTAACAGTCTACCGCTCGGAGACGACTTACTTTAACATAATTAAAGGCCAAGGGCTCCGGGCTCATGAAAGAGGCTATTATGGCGATTGAAACGAGTTTTAGAAATGCGAACGTGCAGAAAGACAGTGAGGGAACAAAAAACAAAACTGGAGAAAAAACCGTCAGACCCAAAGGCCCAGATAAACAAAAGACACTTCTTTACCCAACTAGCAGGTGAAGAAGGCAGGCTGAGAACGTTGGCGAAAGAAACACAAAGGCAGGAACGCATACAAACAAGTTGTTGCATGGAGATGTCAGTCGTTCTATCGGTTGATACGGCAATCAACCCTAGCTGATTTCACACGTTATGCCAGCCACGCACCACTTCCGGAGGTGGGCGGTCGGAGCGCCTCCAGGCGGCGAAAGCGCTTAATACTTGCTCTGGAGCCTTATTACGGCGCCGTTCGGGATTCTGAGCATGGTAACGTCTCTGTGGGTGCGTAGCCATGCACAAAGACGACGAAAGGGATTGGTTTGGTCCACTGAGCCTGACTCGTGCCTTTAAGTATTAACAACCGACTAACTGGCGATAAACCTGTAACGACTGATTAAGCAAACACTGGATGGGGTTAAACCGTAAGGCTACACTCTCGCAAACACCGAACTATATAAAAAACCAAAAAACAAAAAAAGACATTTATGATTCTAAACTTCTTTAATGAACTACTGAGAAACAACGTTCAGATGTTCAGTAACGACTAAAAGAAAGAACTAACTCACGTCGGGTCGCCTTTCTTCGACCCGCCGATCGACCACACAGATTTTGGACTACGAATAACATCACAGATTAGTTCTAAGGGCTAACGCCCTGCGAGACTGCCGAACGAGAGCAGATAAGGGGAAGAACCGTGGAGACGTAGACGGGAACACCAGGCCGGGCCGTGATTGTGCTGTTGCGAACAGCCCGTGCGTTTACCGCACGATCACAGGATAGATCAGACGGGGTCATGTCGGCAGTACTTCGCCCAGGTTCTGTAGATGTGAGCGGAATCGACGTCGTTACGCGACAGGGGGTAGCACTATACTAAGAAGTAATCACGGTTCTAGGTGATGCGTCAGTTTGAGGAACCCGAAGTCGCCTCTCCCAGGTTCGAACTAGAAATGGGCAAGAAATCAAGAACTGCTTGTGGTTGATCCCTATCAAGTGTTGCTCATACGATATAATAAGTTGGAGTGACGCAGCCCAACTGTGGCTTTTATTGTATTTGATGCTCTGACAAATGTGGCAATGTCCCTGGGCATCAATCGTTGCTGAGTTCAGCACACGGGATGCTTTGGTTTGGATTCAAGCCTCGCTGAGGCTTCACCATCGAGCTGCTGGTTAGCCTTGAGCAACAGAAGTGCGGTGGAGTGACAAAGGAGATACGGAGTGCGGTTGTTTCTTCTTTTCTTTCATCACCCAGGACGAACGAAAAGAAGAAACATCATCCTTTTCCCCCTTTTCTCCTTTATTGAGATGAGGTTCAAGGCTTTTCCTCCTTATTTGAAATCGCAAAACTTTCACAATCGAAGCCAAAAATTCCCGATCACCTACTTCTGAAAAGAACTATTAGCGAAGAAATGAGGCGCTCAATATGAATTGCATAACATTCGATAGTCGAGATTTCCACTTTGGCAGGAAGGCAGCTATACCGCCAGAGATTTCGAAACAGCTGTGATTGCGAAACATGGAAGTCGCTACATTACTATTGCAACATTCTAACAATAAGATTTAATTCTGGGCCATGAACGGATCGTGAACATCTACAAAATAGCTGTGGCTTTTATTGTTATTGAGGAAAGCAAAGAAGTCGTGACACTGGAAATTTGTGATGAGAAGTAGTGGCACTCCAGATGTTTTCGCGGGATTCTGTTCGCCTTCCGCAGTAAACACTTGGTTATTTGCAGCAGAAATTGAGTTGAAAGCTGTATGAGTTGTTGACAAAAGTCGCATGGGAATCTCGCCATTCGGCAGAAAGTGTCGGCAAGATGATGCTGAGGGAAAATGCGAATGCATGGCTTCGTGAGAATGTCATCTGCGCAGTCGCTCGCTAACGACCTCATTCTCCGCCTCCCCTCCCCCTCTTCACATTGCAAGGATGAACAAGTGCCACAGATGAGCAAAACGAGCATTTAGATGGGTTTCCTAAGGAAGAGTGGTCACTGACAAAAGTCGTGAGTAGTAGCAAAAGGCTCAGCCAAAATTAACTGTATTATTTGCTGTGCAGGCAAAGGATTCACTGGCGAGTGGCACCGTTCACCGTGCAAATCCCGGAGATCAAATTCCGTGTCAAATCCCACTCAAGCCATCCAAGCGTCCCTCCGCCGTAGGGTATAATTGGTATCAGAACCGGTTCGGAGCACAAAAACATTGGCTGGCCTTCGCAAGTTTTGTATAGGTTTGATTGCATTGAAAGTCCGTCATGATTTCGAATGGAGGCAAGGTTCGCGGCGTCTCCCGAAAAGAGGTTTATCAAAACTGAGCGCTTTGCTGCCTTTCCTGACTTTAAATGCTGCAATTCGCACTCGTATTGTTCGTATCGGTACCCACAATAAACCTACGGACCATAAGGATGCTGAACGTGCTCGGTGTAGTCGTTAAACCGGATTGCAGGCAAAAACTTAGTAAAAGTAAAAAAAAGTACCTAATAAAAGAAAAGGTTAGTGATTCGTTAACCTCGAGGTAAGCAAACTAGCCCTTTTGGCTTTTGTTTTCTGCTAGGACCGTATGCTGAATATTGGGGAGGGGAAGGTCGACGGACTACTAGAACTCGGTCGGTACGGTACGAAAGTGGTGCAGCTGGTCCAGCAGCTCCGCCAGAAGGGCTGGTTTGCTCACCCCAGGACTAAGCCTTGGAGAGAGGACGGACTCGCGTCCTCTCTTTAAGGCTTAGTTCCTGAGGTAAGCATCAAATTGTGGCGGTTTTAAGGACCGAGTTGAAGTAGTCCGTCGACCGTCGGGGACCCCATCCCCTCCCCAACATTCAGCATACGGCCCCAGCAGAAACGCCAAAAGGGCTGGTTTGCTTACTTCGTTATCCCCCTCCCCCTCCCAATCATAATTTCCTTCTAGCTGAACAAAGGCAAGTTTCCAATATCTCATGAACTCAACCCTATGTTTGAGGTGCTCTGTTTCGCCTCTCACAATCAGATGAATCTCTGTATTCCGCCAATCCCCAGAGGCTCTCCGATGAGTAAGAGGATGACCGAATCAAGGGAATAGTCAAAAATGGGTGAAGAAAAAAAGAATTTATTCGATTATTTTTTAAAATTTTCATTAGATTGGTCCATAACTCCTGCAATGGGCAGGCCGAACTTTGATTTTATTATTTTTTTTATTCGATTGTTTCATTCATCCAGTACAATACACACCATAATCATCCACAAACTGCTGCCAACGCTCTGAAATCTGTTTGAGCTCTTTTCTTTTTAGAACTCCAATAAACTCTGATCGAAAAATTTGATGTTGATTTGACATCGTCCTGGTTAGAAAAATGAGATTTCTTTCTATAGAAGGGATTGGGCGAGAACAAAGACAGAAGGCATCTGTCTATCATCGGTACGGGGGGGGGGGCGGGGGGGGGGGGGGGGGGGGCGAGGTCAGTGGCTGAATAAAGTGATACGGAATGAACTCTCCCATCGCGAGCGACCAAAATTTTCCTGCGGATTTTCTCTGCATGGAGGTGGTTCAAGCGGTGCTCGTACGCAACCACGACAACTTTTTGTTTTTTGATCATCCTTGCGTAAGCGTTGTAAAAGAGCTGCAAAAGACTAACTTCCGCGCTGACTGTGACATCTGCATGTAGGAATTTCCAGTGCTCAACTCCTCTCGTGTTCCATCAAAAATCCGAGAAGCCTCTACTCGGACAAGGTTGCGAAACACTGTCGGGAAGTGACAGGAACTCCCAAAGTGAGCCGGACGGTCCTCGAGGAAGCTACGCCGCTCGTTTTATAATCACACTCACCCTTTCTTCATCGCGGCAAGCTATTATGGACCTCACTCGAAGGACAGTAGGTGAACTCGAAGATGATGATGTCATCGTGTTTGGAGCTAATGCGGAATGGAGGTATGTGGGACCCTAACTCCATATTTCCGGATCTCTACAAGTCTTCGGAGTGTCTTACCAGGGAAGGCATTCAACTTCCCATGGAACTTTGAATTGAGACCCAGATATATCGATAGAGCTTCAAACGCTGATTACAAATATGGAAACTAAAACTGCAAAATGAACCTGCCAAGGAAGTTGTGAGCAGTCAAAGTTGGCTAAAGTAAAGCGTTGCATATGAACCGTGCTGGACCCAGCTTTCAGAGTCGCCGCGGAGTAGTGGAAGTGCCCTCGCTCTTTACCCGGGATGTCATAAGTTCGTTCCCGTTGGTGTGCAAAATTCGAAAGTACTACCACTACTCCACGGCGACTTTGAATGCCCGGAGGCTACCAGGGTTGATACGTACACTTCACTTTCAGCCAACTTTGACTGCTCACAACTTCCTTGGCAGGTTCATTTTGCAGTTTTAGTTTCCATATTTGTAATCAACGTTTGAAGCTCTATCGATACATCTGGGTCTTGATTCAAAGTTCCATGGGAAGTTGAATGCCTTTTCTGGTTAGCCACCGTCTTACTAACACCTTCTCGCATGAAAAATTACCGCCTGACACATAATCGACAGCTACCCAGACCTCTTAAATAGGGCATCGTGACTGCCACTCAGGAGGTGATTGGTGTGTGGCCGAAATCGCCAAGCTGGATGCTACATCAACAAACATGTTACTGAATTTTCGGAGTTCTCAAAAATTGCTTAGCTTCATGTAATTCGTGCAGGAATTATGGACCAACCTAACACAACGTTATGCACGGTCCCATGGCCGTAAACAGCAGTTACTACAAGCATTGAGTCATCTCAGCAATTCTAGCTTAGCCGTTCTCTTGAGTCGTCGGATTATTTGCAGTGTTGCTCAGTGCTTCGATTCTTGCATTCGGCTCGTCGTCACTGCACAGTGTCGTCAACAGGAAGCCGTTCTCTTGTCCTAATCACAGCTGTCGAGACATCGAATGCAGAATAAGGGATATCCGAATTTCACTACAAGGCATCTTTTTCGCAGAATCTCAGAGCAGGGAAAAACGAGAGGGGATCGCGCATGTTGGTGAGCAAGCATGAACTCTAGTTCTCGCTATATAGGACGTGTTATTGTATTCTATTATAATTTGTTTTTAATTCTATTTTTTTAATCAGTGCAAGTATAGGGGCGCTACTACAGTTTCCCCGATTATTAAAAACCGTAGATGGATAGGATGGTTGAGAGGAGTGGTTTCGATGACGTTATTGGCCGTCGTTAGAGGGGGTGTGGTCGGGATACTTCCCAAGGAGGTGAGCAAACCATCCCCTTTTGGCGTTTCTGCTGGGGCCGTATGCTGAATGTTGGGGAGGGGATGGGGTTCCCAAGTCGACGGACTACTTGAACTCGGTCGGTACGGTAGGAGAGTGATGACGAAGTGGTGCAGCTAGGTCCAGCAGCTCCGCCAAAAGGGCTGGTTTGCTACCCCAGGACTAACCAGGAAGGTCTTTCAGGGCGTGCCAAGCTTTTTGAAAACGGTATTTTGCATGATATAGGGGCACATGCGGGAACCACAGAACCATAATTTTTCCTGAACGGCCCTCTGAATACCAGAAAAGGGGGTCCCTAGTTCGATTCCTCGTGGTGACAAATTTTTGCATTTCGAGTTGACGTTTCAAAATTCGCGCAAAATGGAGTTAGCATGAACATGAATGCCATACTCATAAGTACAATCCATTTTGCGCGAATTTTGGAACGTCAACTCGAAATGCGAAATTTGTCAGGGTTCAATTTGTGTGGTTCCTACATGTGCCCCTACACAATGCAAAATACCGTTCTGAAAAAGCTTGACACGCCCTGAAAGACCTTCCCGGTAAGCCTTGGAGAGAGGACGGACCTGCGCTCTCTCGCAGGTCCGTCCTCTCTTTAAGGCTTAGTCCTGAGGTAAGCATCAAATTGAGGCGGTTTTAAGGACCGAGTTGAAGTAGTCCGTCGACCGTCGGGGACCCATCCCCTCCCCAACATTCAGCATACGGCCCCAGCAGAAACGCCAAAAGGGCTGGTTTGCTTTTCCTTACCAATGCCCTTCCACCAACGATGCCCAATGACATCGTTAGAACTGCTCCGCCTCTCAGCCATCGCGACTACTCCTTTTCAGGTGGGAAGCAGCATAAAAGTCCATGTGCAGCTAAATCGCAGTCATTAAACAGAATGTATCAACAGCTCCAGTTGAAATGAATTTGGAAAGCTCAGGGAATCACTGTAACAAATTGATTAATTTAAAGTTTAAAATAATGAGAAAAATTTAGCTAAAGTGATTGAACGGTTATGGGATCCGGTAAAGGTGATGGCTACATACCAATTCTATCTCATTATGGCAGTACAGGGCGGAAGTGGTGTAGTGGCAAGTGGCACGCTTACCACGCGAGCGGTCCGGGGATCAAATCCATCCTCCGGGGTCGGTTAATTGGTACCAGACTTGTCTGGGAGGATAAAAACACTGACTTGTACATCGGCTGGCCCCCGCAAGTCATTGTATAGGCCACATCGCATTCAAACGCCACTACGAATGTACAAATGGAAGTAGAATGCGTGCCGCATCCCAAAAAGGGATTGATCAACGGCAAATGGCGCGCTATTGGCTCGCTGTGCCCCCCCCCCTGTCATCGCATCAACGCTCTTTCTGCTGAACTGCTAGACATTTACAGTTTAGCAGAGAGAGCGTTAATGTTGAAGAGGGCTGCACCCATGAGATCCTTTATCCTTTTATGGTAATACACATTGGCATCAGAGAGCTAGCTGTGTATTCAAAAACCGGCAACCAGAAGTCGTTATCGAGGGTCGGCAGTTCTCTGAACAGCGTTTTTGACGTGGTAAGACCACACTTTTATTGCTATGTTGACGACTGCTATATTTCTAACCGATGAAAACCCCTGCTCTGAGATTTCCAAAACATCCCATCTACTTTTTCAAAGACGGTAGTTCTAATGATCCATGGTTCAAGCAAGTAGCACATTGAGAGCCCTCAACCAAGTAGTAGATACAAATTCAATAAGGAGTCTATTCTATTCTATTTCTTTTTCTCTATTTTTGTTTCTACTAATCAAAAGCATTTATGGGCGAAAACAATCGAGGGGGGATTCCATGATAAGGACGAAACTCGAGGAAGTGGTAACTAACCAAGCGGAGAGACAAGTGGCCTCCTGAAAATGTGGACCACAGCCTTTGGTGCGATTCGCAATGCGGCACAATTGGCGCGTTATTGGCTCGCTATTGCTCCTGCTTGCAACCCCCCCCCTCCCTGTCATCGCATCAACGCTCTCTCTGCTAAACTGCTAGACATGGACAGTTTAGCAGAGAGAGCGTTAATGTTGAAGAGGGCTGCACCCATGAGAATCGCAACTATGTGAAAATCAACGAGCAATGAAAGGGTCCTAGGTCATTTTTCTCGGTTTCTTCTTCTTTCGTGCATCACTGACCATCACTAACTTGATTTCCAGTGGGCTGCCTCTTTTTCGTGAAATCCGCTTTTGAGGATTCTGAGAAGCCATTACTGGAGCACCAAAACAAGCGAGCGGCGACTCTCATCGTCAGTAACTTCTATACTAGTGCTACAGTGTGATGATTCTACGGACATCAGAATTTAAAGATCTCCAAACCAACTGAGCGACTTCGGAAGGTAAAGCGTGCTTAAGTTGCTGCCGCTGCTTAAGTCCGACTACCTGGAATGCTTGTAATGCCCTTTAGCACTATCAGGGTCAAGCCGTTGAGGAGAACGTCACTGTCGCAGGTCCACACGGCGCGTCCGAGAGTGGGCCCAGTTCAGTTGCGCGCGCTTCAACTACGGCTCTCTGAAAAATCTCAATTCAGGAAAAATCAAGAGGATTCTGAAAGGGTTCATGTGAAATTACAGGAGGAGTACACTATTCAACAAGAAATGCAGCCTTCAGCGTCAAATTCATAAGCATGTAATCGTTAAAGTTGAGATACGCTAAACAATTTTACACTTTTGGAAAGAAAAAGCACGAGGATTCCGAATCTGCTCCTACTTTAGTACATAATCGCCCCTGAAAGGAGCTATAGTCGTTGAAATAGTGCCAATGTAGCGAAAAAGTACCTTTCGGCGGTACTCGGGCAAAAATCCTCAACGTAGCCATTTTTTAAATACTGGACATATTAAGTGACATCCTCTGCAAAGATACCTTACCCACAAAAAGTTCCAAAATTCGCGCATAAATCGCAATTCCGCGTTTTTCAAAAAATGCGCGTGGTCGGTTCAACATTTTTCTGGATCTGAAGATACCACTGAACTCAGCTCGTGAAGTTCTGTACGAAAATGCTTTGAAGTTCCGGAAGAGCCCGTCCCCGATTGCGTCATGCACTCATGTTTCATCCCAAGAAGCAATCGTATATAGGATGCGTGCATAAGTTTTCTTGAAACCCGACCGTTCTAGGGGAAGACCTATGTTTTCGAATTTCCCAAAGTTTAAGGATTTTTTTACTAAATCTGAGAAGGTACGATGAAAGTTCTTCACTGTTGTAGTACGGTTACTTTTCTGTAAAACAAGAAGATTTTGCCGGTATCTTCAAATTAACTAACTTCTTCATTTCTTTTAGTTTCCTTTAGAGGAAAATGTGCCTTGACATGAAACGCAAACATGCATTGCTCAGTTAGAAAAGGTGTTCTGTTACATTGTAATCCAAAAGTAACAATCGCATACCAAAGCGCTCATAGCCACGAAACATTGCTACGATTAGAGAGCCCAACAACTTCAACGCAATATCGAATCGATGATCTGAACTCTTTCATTCATTCAGACAATAACTTTCATCGCATGGTTCCACTTGAAGGCAAGCCCCGGGATAAAACCGGTGATAAGAGCGCTTCGTAATGATGACTGAGCTGCGGGACGCCTGAAAGTGGAAGGAAAGCTAGAGAAATCTTTGGGATCGCTGAAATCAAGGCCTTAGCCTTGCAGGCCCGTAAGGACTAGCGCCCTAACCGCGCAACTTTTGCGGCGAAGCTGGAGTGATCTAGGTAGGTAGGACCTTACAATTTTCCTCGCGGTATCCTTCCCACAAGTCGGGCTAATCCCGGGTTTGGCCCTAAAGGTACAACCCATTCAAAAGTGGTGTGAACGATTTCCTTCAGTCTGTTGCCTCATACTCTCCTCTCAGCGCTTAGTCTTTCATTGCCTTAGCACAGCCTATCGGAAAAGTGGGTAAGCTCTTCCTGTCGTGACTTTCGTACGACCTCTTTGTACAGTGTACGTCGTCACGGCTCTTACACCTTACTCGACGCAGAGCCGGTCCGCAAGCCATCCTTAAAGGCCGGGTCGTCAGAGTCCGCACTGGGTCTCAACGCGCACAAGTCGACGCGCAGGGAAGGATTGGCCCACGCCACTTTTGGGCCTAGAAGTTTCGGCGTCATTCTTCTGCCTTCGTTCGTCGTCTCGCCTTCTTCTCCGGTCGCCGTCCCTCTTCGATCATCACATTCGTCGGCTATCGCCGTCCCTCGTCATCCATTCCCTTCGTATTGCATTCGTCTCTACTCACGCGCAGCTGTCACTACTGCGCAGAAGATCGAGGACGTCATGGTATTCGCACGACGTCATACGAGCGCCGTCGTCCGTCCCCCGGACGACCCTTGGGGCGCAGCGCACTGGACGGTTGGACATCCTGGACGAGGACCATCTGGAATGGAGGGCAGGAACCCTCGTCCCGCTACCTCGCGCCCGGACGTGACGAACGCACCCCGGCTAACGCGTCGTGTATGGACGAGGGGGCTAGAGGCACCGACGACCCCTAAGGTGAGGACCATCCCGTAGGTTTAAGGTCGTAGGTTTCGCAGATTGTCAGTATGGCATAAAGCCCAATTCTTTTACTTTGTGTTTTGTTGTGTAGCAAGAGTAAGCGCAGTAGTAAGCGCACGTTTCAATACCTTTCTTTTTACATGTGCTCTTCTGTCATAGTGGTTTATATTTATTGATTACCGCTGCCATCGATAACAATATCAACACTATAATCAATATGGGCATAAGTGGTTACAGCGCAGTGGACAGGAAACACCACGGGAAAGTGGAGAAGGGTTTTAGCGCAGTTGTCATCTTCTCTCAAGCGCAGTGGTCTATAGGAAGGCGCAATCAGGGGCAACGGAGGATGAGGACCGCAGGTACCGTGGCAGGCAGAGCTAGGCGCGTGTCCCTCCGTACATCATCTAAAATCACGGCACCGGGCTGCAAGCCACTTGTACGTCATCTTGCCCCAGGCTTGCCGCACCGACGGCGACACTTCCTAGGTGTTTTCGACGAGTTCTTTCCTTCAATTCTTTGCTGCCGGTCCATCTCGCACCAATACATTCGTATTTGTGCGCGAGGACCACACCATAATAAGATAATAAAAAAATAGATATGAATCTGGGATATGCCTTTAATATTGTTCCACTAAGCCGCTATTTCAGATACAGAATTTAGTCATTGAAGACTAGCTCTATTATAGGCTAGGTGGTTAATTATATGACATATTCATTCCCAAATGGCAGCCATATAAAATCAAATCTTCTAAAAAACGGGAAAAAACTGAAAAGAACTGGACATGACATGCAGGACAACGTTTAGAGACCCAACACTCCATCGTCTTGTTTGGACGCGAATCGTCATGCGCTAAGAAATCTGAAGCGCCATATAATAGAACAAGTTCTCCGCTGAGATGGACCTGCGGCTGGAGGCGACTGGGTCAGTAAAGAATGGTACGATTCACACCTAATTAAGAATACTCCGCGGATAACTGCGAAGTGACCTCATTAAGGGAGACGGCCTAGGGGTCACAACACCACCCAAACATGTGTACTAGACACGTAGAAATGGCAGTCAAATTGGAAAACCATACAACAAAACAACATGAATAAAGAATATGTATTCAAAAGGGAAAATACTGACAATCTAAGATATAAAGAACAATCTGAAATGACCCT
>MU872948.1:2855-16186 GCA_036418205.1 Ostertagia ostertagi | reverse complement strand
ATCGTTCAATTCAAATAGAATTGAAAAGCTGGGACCCGTTTCAATTCTACTAACAAACGAGAGACAGAAAATTCAAAGACTCGAACATTCGACTCTTTTAAGGCTAGGCAAAATGGCCTCTTAAAATAATGCCTTCGCGAAATCGCTCCACCAATTCGATATTGAAAATGCATTGCAAAGCAAGTCGTTACTTGTTCTCTAGAAGAAGGTCAAGTTCCACATGCCTTCCACACAACTCCCTTATTCTGTAGGAATTATAGGCAAACTTTCAAACTAAATTTGCTGACAGTGGGAGATCTAAGGCTTAGTTAGCCTCAACGGTGTATGACCAAAGATTTGATCCCCTGACCGTGCGCGTGGTAAGCAGCGCCACTTGCCACAACTCCACATCGGTACATGAACGAAGCATAATTCAAAAAATATTAGGTTATCCCAAAAGTTCGTGCCACTTTCAATAATTTTTTGAGCCAACATTATCTCAACAAAAAGCAATATCCGTCATCCATATATGGACCCTCACTATCAGTGACTTGTTGTGAATGATTCACCGGAGAGTCGATGCCGTGCTTCCAGAAGGTCGGCAGTTTCAAGCTGAAGAAGGCAGTGAGGTCGATTTTGAGCTTCTTCTTTGAATCGTATTTTTTGCTTGCAAGATGATTACTTAGCGAAAAGAGTAGATGGCCTCTGAACGGAGGCTAATCAGCGCTGCACGGTGGATCTGGTAGGACTTCTCAACTGAGCTTCCAAATCTGAAGCCATGTCATTTTCGAAACACGTGGTCTCGGTTGTCGTGGAGCGGACATACTTTATTGAATTTCGGGCGTAATACAAGGGTTTTCCGTCACCAGCTTCAAGCGTTGATTACAGGAGGCTTAGCCTGTAAAAAAGCCAAAGTTGTGGAGAAACTCTCAGTGGCTGATTCGCGATTTGCGTTCCATACTTGGGCCAAAACGCTTTGCTGAATTTGACAGTTTTTCAGCCCCTTGATCGATCTAGCCACTGGTGCTTCTGCAGGTGATCAGCATAGAACAACAACTTCCCATCAGCAGTAGCGTCATTGTTCAGCCACCGCGTAGGGACGGAACAGGATAGAAGATGTTAGCTGAACTTGTGTTGCATCCTTGTGATTACTTGGCAATCATCAGGATTTCTTTGTCCAAGCCTCTACAATTTTCCAAAGGAGGGCAGACATCTGTCAACCCTGTACTTGAAATCTTCTGTGTGGGTGGTCTCACAGCAAAATAACTCGTGCGGATTGTCTTTAATTGGCATGGATTAGACAAGCCAGCGCCAAATTTCACCAGTTCGCGCCTCCCAAATAAGGTTTTTCAGGCTCGCCTAAACTAGCAGAGCGGAGCAGTCTCAATCTATTCTGTACATACTCAATGGAACGGCAATAAGGAGATGTATCGCAAAGCAATGGGTACTCTTAGCTTTGACTGGTTTGTGGCTCAGCAGAAGTTCATAAATCAAAGCGTGAAAAACATAGCTCTTTATTCATTTTCTAACCAAGGAAAGAGTCAACAGAAAGGCAAGATTCCGGATAGGTCACGAAGTGAGCTCTTCAAAGCCTACATGGTCACAATCGGAATTAAGTGAAAGTGCGGCATGAGGTGCAAAAAAGTGGCCGAAGATACGAAGCCTCACCAGTAGTAACCATCCACGCTAAAAATAAAAGCACAGCTCCATTCGAGACGACACAAAACGTTTTTACGAGCAATTTTGTCTCAGATGGCCAATTGGAAAGCCTCTAGCACATTTCATCCATGGTTACTCATCGTAGCACAACTGGTTATGAGTGCCCTGGATCGATGTGGAAAAATCTAGCGTGAATTTATATGATCTTAAGCCTCATTCTTTTCAATGAGATCTCAATCTATGATAGGAATGCCACCATGGTTCCCCACATTTGTCCACCTACGTGGCAATATTCCTGGTTTAGAAGCCCAAAGATAAAGTGAGTGAGTTATAAATGTGGAAGATCTCAGTTTCAAAGTCCTACATACACATCGTAGGATTTCTCGGCTCGATGATGGTTCTCAAGAAAAGAAACAAATAATTCTCAGACAATGCCATGTCTGGCGTATGACCAACACCACCAGGATTGACCATGAGTGCTAATTTTACTCCAAGTCCAGCAAGTTTCCACAAAGCTTGTTTCCAAAGCTAAGATAGGCACTCACTCACGATTGACATGTCACTGCGGAGCTGGTTCTTCGAGACGAAGCATTCTCTCAGAAACGAAACATCCGTTCTTTCAGGAAAGCATCTCTGGGTTCCTCTTAAGATAATTTTCCACGAAGAAGACACTTGCGCAGTGCATGCAGTTGACACACAGAGACCAACTGTTGCCTCGCGCAGGACGACGAGCGCATTTCCTCAGGGTGCAGAAGCAAAAATACGCGCACAACAACTCGTGACATAAAATGGCTTACAGATACCTTGGTTCAAGTGGAGTCAACATCAAGTCATGGATGTTCTACACAGATAGACGCGTGACTATGTATTGTTCGAAGTAAAGCGCTGAGACTCGTGAGCATCCGAAACGAAAGTAAGTTCCCATTACAGTTGGAGGAACTCCGCCTAAAGAACACTGAATACAGCTCTTTCGTTAAGCATATTAATGTTGCTGAACACTTTCACAACAATGCTAGAAAGTAGCAGTTTGACCCGTTGACCCGTGGTGATGCACATACTTTGCTCCGCATAAATATACGCAGTGGGCAAAACTCTCGGTAACAACATAAAATGGTCATAAAAGCAATGTGGGAGAAGTCCCAAATTAACAACACCAGCATATTGGATGGAAAGTTATCAAACAGAAAGCAATATTGCTCTCTTGAAGTGGACGCTTTCTGCGTTGATAAATAAACGAAGATTTCCTAAAAAGTCATCGACTCTGTTGTGTAGGTAGGTGTTGTCGAGTAGGTTAAGGCTTCCCAAGAGTGCTCAACTAGTCGATGTTCCTATTATGCTTGTAGCAATGCTTTGCCTTCGGCACACTCAACAGAGCATTCCACAGGACTTGAGTTGGGAGAGCTATGTTGTCACTTCTCTAATATGATGAATTCCACGATATTCTGTTGGCATCGATTTTTGGTCAATCTGTGCATTGTGGGTGGGCGCTCAATCTTCTGAGGAGGACACAGAGTGAATCATTGGCCCTCAAGCCAATGATTCACGATAAGGACGGAAAATTTGCTTGTTTTGGTTTTGGTAACAGAAAAATTGTGAAAATATCACTCATTCAAATTCCAACCGTCTTGGAATGCCGCCAAAAATCGTTTGGCCTTTTCACCCGTGGCAATATCATTTTACACATCTGATTGACCGTAATCTCTCGCATTGTCTCTATTTTTTGAATTAATTATTAGGTTGTCCCGAAATAAACGCCGGTTTTTGACCCGTACATTCAAAACGTTATATCTCAGCTCAATCTGAACTTTATTAGTCAAAATAAGAACCGTTAGAATCTACACATTTCTGCCAACGAGAACGAGCGCTTGGATTCCGTCAACATAAAACTGTGGACTTCTGGAGGCAAGAAAATCGCCGAACATCTTTTCCACCTCACTTTGGTTATTGAAGCATTTCCCACGCAAAAAAACCTTCTAAGTGCTTGAAGAAGTGAAATCAGTAGGCGAGAGGTCCGTTGAGTAAGGCGGGTGAGGCAGAGTTTCGTAGCCCAACTCGCTCAATTTTTGTAGGGAAACTTGGGCAACGTGTGGTCGTGCATTATCGTGGAAGAGGATTGGTCCTTTGCGGTTGACCAATGCTCGGTGCAGATGAAGTTTTCGATGATCTTCCTCTATATGCTGTACGACGTTGCTGCTGTTATAGATTGGCCACTGGCCACTTCGCTTCCTGTTGTCGTAAAGGATCCACTTTTCGTCGCACGTGACAATGCGCACCAAGAAGGGATCGTTTTTGTTACGTAAAATCAGCGAAGAAGAAATTTCAAGCGCCAATTCTTCTGCTGCTCGGTCATCTCGTGCGGCACCCACTTGTCCATTTTTTTTACCTTTCCAATTTTCTTCAAATGCCGCGAAACTGCTGATTTACTAACTTCTAGCTCTGCTGCTATTTCTCGCAAATGCTCTTGTATTTCCTTCTACTAGAGTTTTCAAATTGTCCTCGTCAACATCAGAATTTCGCCCGCGACCTCCCTCATCTTCAAGATCAAATTCTCCACGACGGAATTTTCGGAACCAACGTTCTACTGTAGTAGTGACGCTCACGCTTCCTTGGCCCCATACTTCGTTGATGTTCCTAGCCGTCTCCGCTGCACTGCGTCCAAGTTTGAACTCATAGAAGTAAACTACCCTGAACTGTTGCTTCGACATCTTCACTTTGGGCCTGAAAATCTGCGCAAAAATGCATGCTACATCACAACCTATTTATACCATAAAAAGTACATTTGCTAAGCTTACCAAAGGTATGCAGCAGTATCGCGATCAAAAAGCTTTCCGCCAAAGTATTCAAAACAAGTACGACACCCCAAAACCGGCGTTTATTTCGGACAACTAAACTTAGTTGATGCATTACCTTATAGGTGATCCCCCATCGAGACATTGTTCCATGCAGCCCATGGCTTAACCCACGGGTCTATCTGGTCGAAAAACCGTATTTTCATGCATGGGACTTTCAGTACTGACTGTAGTGTATTTATTGCGAGTAACGCCTCACATGTGGAGGGGGAAGGGACCGCAAAGGCAAAGCAGGCATCCGTAGTGATTAAGGATGGTTTCGAGGATTACACACGATTGACTGCATCTTTACGTTCCTGTAGATTACTGGGCTTACTTTTCCACTAGCCTGCAGCAATTTTACGACCTGGAATTTGCAGGCTTGGAAGAAAATCATTATCACGTGAAAGGCGGCGTCTAACATTGTGAATATGCTGGCCTCGCTCACCAGGAATGGATGATTGGTCGAAGTGGCCATATGTAAAGAGACCTACACCGTGGATGCGTTTTTGGACGCTGATCTCGAATCTGCTTTCCAAATCTGCCAAACGATTTTCCGAATGGAGTTATGAAGGAAAGTAGTGCAGCGGTAGTAGTCCGGGTTCACGTGCGAGACGTCGTAGGATCGATTCCCTGGCGGGTTCTCTTTTTTGCCTTCGCTGCAAAATGATGAAAAGGCTCCCAGCTACCTTACTCGATCAATGCTTGCCTGTAGTTACCCGTGCAAAGACTTTGCGAAGAGTTTCTAATCAGTTTCTGCGGTACTTCACTAAGACTGCACATGGAGCCCACAGAACTCTTGGCAGACGTTTTTGCAGCAAACAAGTGTGATATTCGTGTTCGGAGATTGAAATACCCCTAGGGACAAGTTTGTAGCCAAATTTGAGATTTCGACCAAATTTCGAAATAAGGCTGGTGGGTATCTATCCATTCATCCATCAGCCTATCATCGAAGCCTATATAGCCTTGAAACGATATACGTTTTTTTTGGTTTCTGAAGAGTGTAAAGCAGTGTCTGGTTTTCTGTTAGCATGATTTCAACTCTCACATTTTATTATTTTCAAATTTAAAGGGTCGCCGTCGTCCAAAATAGGTCAACCCTGGAACTACCGGCTATGGATATGTAGCATCAATGAGTGACTCGCCCACTTTTTTGAGATTAATTCAAAATCTCGAATTTTTCTAGAAATCGGCCCCAGGAGTTATTGGACTGCTTGAACACAGATCTCACATTCGTTCACTCAAAAACGGCTGAAGCGCGCGCTCCGTATACTGGCGCGCCTTAACCTTATGTAGTGGCATGCAAGTTAGGAAAAATTTCGAAGTTATCGACCTCAACTCATTCAAAAGCAAGTAGGGCTGACCAATGATGAAGGAATCATGTTTCACTACTGCCAAACAGTCAGTCACAAAAATGCAAAAGAAAACAAGGGCGGATCCGAACCACTGACCCCGAAATCCCAAGCCCACCACCTTAACCACTAGGCCACCAGCACACTCGATGTTTTAGGCTCACTGCTTCCTTCACAAGCCGCTGCTGCTGAGGCCTCATTTCTCACTGTGTTAAACTGTGTGAGGGAACAAAAAACCTCCGTAACTCCGTTCAGCGAATCGTTTGGCAGATTTGGGAAGAAGATTCGAGATCAGCGTCCGAAACCACATACCATGATACTTGTCTCATTTCATATGGCCACTTCGACCCTTCATCCTTCCCTAGTCAGCATCACTCGAAAAGGAGATGCAACGAGTGGTATGGCAAAAATCTCAAGAAGGGTGATGCGATAACAATCAACCGTCACTTCCCCCCCCCCCACTCCCCACCCCTTATGCCGGATCAGTTTTTATAGTTAGCTGTAAACGCGGATAGGGGCAAGGGAACGAATGTGGGGTCGTCTTCAACTGCATGGTGGAAGGATCGATCACAGTTGAAGATAACAAAGATGTGTTCAGAGTGAATGATTTTGAAGTCCCATTCAGGTTTAAACGCAAAGAGTACCTTCCGAAGTGTTCCACGCGAAGTACCTAGGTCAGTAAATAACATGGTGAGCCGACCCCGGATCTAAAGCTGGAGCAGAAGGAAAACCGAGCAACGTGGCCTAGTGATGCAGGCAACCAAAGTAATGCTTCTCTTTCAGTTCTACATTCTGCAGCCTTGCAGCCTTAACGTTTACTCATCAGAGGAATCGGCACGTTTTGCACAGGAAATGTATGAGCTGCGGTAAGCATTGGGCGAGCGCCTGTAGAGATGAATAATATTCGAAATCACTCAATACACGCATGGCAAAGGAAGATCCAGCGTTTCGATCTAAGCCCTGTCAAATCGAGGATCAGGTAGCTGCCATTTTCATGAAAATTGGAGGGTCAGGTGGCCCACACACACGCAATTCTGTGAGATCGCTTGAACAGAGTGTATACCTGGATCTCTCCAAAACTAGCAAAAGAACAGCGCACGCATCAGCTAGAGGGGTCATGTTTCTCATGAAATTTCCACGCGGAACGTTGCAAAGCGTTCTATCCCTTCCAGGTTGAACAATTTTCGAATAAACAACTCCAGCAAAGATAAGGACTCAGGAGAGCGCTCAAAAGTAGGCTATATCAGATTGGTCACTTAACTTGCGATTTCTCTACACTGATCAGACAAGTTAGAGCAATAGAAATAGCAGATTTCTAAATAAAACAGCGCCACGATGTGACAGAGATGAAAGGTTGCTATGATGTCAAAAGATGCGCTTATGAAACTAGATAATTGGAATGATATTAAGATTGGATTCAGATTCATTTGTAAAAGGGTGTAACTAGACAAAAAAAAAAGATAATTACGTGTGAATGTTATTGATTCGCCTTTACTGTAACTCAGCTTTAATCAAATAACTGGAACTTAGGAACAGTGACTATGTAATTGGATGCACCAAATCGTCTGCAGCCACGTGATTGGAGCAAGCTACAAGCTAGCCTGATTTTCCGTAGGTAATCAACGTGCATGGATGGATCGTCATATTTCTTGGTCTTTTTATAAAACAAATTTACTAATGGCATTACGCAATGCGAACTTAATGCCAAACAGAGGGTGGACTTGCATGGCAGTGGGGCTAATTTCACACTCTCACGCGCCGGCCGCGCCAAAGCATACAATAACAGCTCATCGGTCTCAAAGGCAGTAGAGTTACAATAAAAGGTGCGCAATGGAAACACTAGACGCAATAGCCATGAGAACGACGTAGGCCGTTATTTGTAACGAACTGGGGGGTAGTTGTCTGCATGCGATCCATTGCCCTCAAACGTTTCACCCTTCAGTTTGCTTACCACTACCAAGCACTAATCGTTTCAGTTCGAAAGAGCTCTTCAGTTCATGTAATAGTGCCGTACCTCTCAACTTGCCTGTGCAGTGCGCTACCAATCAATGCATTACGTAAAGTGATGTCGACTGTCAGCGCTGACAGACGATTTCTTCCTTGAATGCTGGCTCGCCCACTGTCAAATATCGATGGGCGAAAAAAGGGGGCGAATTTGTCGGTTTTCCCAGCCCTGATTCTTTCTCCTGGCGCATCATTTAGGCTCCTCTTTCTTCCACTGTCATCATAACCTATCTCACCAGTCTTTGTAATCGGCGCATTTAAGTGCACCAGTGCGTGGTTAGATTGTAGATTGAGTCTATCCTTCGCAGAAATTCATCCGTAGCTACGTATGTAAAAGGCAGTGTTTCCACTTCGCTTTTCCCTCCAACTCTCCCAGGATATTAGCAATAAGCGATTCCGTAGCCTCCGTGTCCGGGCTGTGCGATATCGGAAGGCGATTTCTTGAACAAAGAAGCACAACGTGCAGTTGGCAATGATCAACGCTGGTAGCTTCACACTATTGGCTTGGACAGTCAATACAGTGTAGATCCATAATATTCGCACCTTTGGCGTGAAGCGCCCGGTTTGCCATTCTGAGTTGAATAAGTGCATAAATTCATCATCGGCAAAAGAATCGACAAGGAAGCCACAAATTACGGTAACAATAGCGCAGCGCACACAGTGTCAAAATTGCACCAGCCTGGTAGGAGAAAAGGCTCTTAAGTATTTGGTTCTATTGGTTCGGTGCCATTCTTCAATTTTGCTGCGTAAAACTCATTAACTTGTGATTGGTCAAGAATTCAGCTCTTCATAAAATTACCACTCGCCTGTTTCGACGAGGTGTCTGGTGGTGTTACATTGCAAAACGACTCAGAATCTCCAGAAAGTCCGTAACAATCAACGTTACAGAGCTCAATGTACCAGGTGTCAGGAACGATTGACCTGGATGAGGAAAAGAATCAACTCATTGCTACCAAGAATAATATTGAGAAAGAGGCGCGAAGCTGCACTAAACTTTTTCCCATTCAATCCGTCTTCTATTTCCTGTGATAACCATCTAGCGCACTTGCTGGCAGATAATCGAAAAAATTCGATTATCTGCCAGCAAGTCATTTTCTTTATGATTGCCGTGAAAAAAGCCTCCACTCAATCTGGGTCAAATGATGTATCTACCTATTCAAGCCTACCTTGACTGTAGAATACCTTCTGATAAGCTGAGAAGATCGACAATACAGAATTTAAAGCAAATTATCGTTCAGTGCTGTTTTTTCTTCACTTCGCTGACTATGCTTGAGAGCTGGGCCTTTCCACGTCTTCTTCACGGGCCGATCGCGCCGCGGGAAAGGCTATACTAGATTGCCGAAAGCATACCCTTCGATGCAAACGTGTCGATGTGGATGTCGGTCCGCACCCTCCGTTTATCTCTTCACTAGATAAGTTCCCTCTTCTTCGACCTTTGAATCTACTGGATCACTCTCAAAAGAGATTGCTCAAGCCGAATACCTGCTCTTCATGTTATGGATACGTCGACAATTTCAAGGAACTACTTCAGAATGTCTGCGATGAACGCGCGGTCGTCTGTCTGCACGCTACGGTCAGCGCATTCGTCGCATGCGCCACCCTTTTTTTTTAGAAAGCAAACAAAGGTTACTCGGAGGAGTAATATGATCTTCGGTTCAATATCCTTCTATAAACTTGATTTTTTTCTAGTCATTTTTTCCATTACACACGTTCACGACGAAGCGTGGTTTCGCGTTGACGGTCCCGTGGTACAAGCGAGCTTTGCGAGTGCCGCCGCCTTACCTTACGTTCGTGTATATTGGGATCAATGGGTCCAAATGATTTCATCATTGTGCGATGAGTAGAGGAGGTTTAACAGGGACATCAGTTACGTGAAACGGCAAAGAAAAGATAAGATTTGTGAATTTTCGCTGCAGCTGCCGTGGTGGCTTTGCTCAAATTTCAAAATCTTTGGAAGTAAGCACTTATCGTTAGTATGCCACAACACGGCGTGCCCGTATCTGCAATTCGACTCACCAGAATATGGAAGGCAAAATGTATTTCAATTTACCCATAATGTAACGTACACCCTTGACGGCAAACTTTCAACTACCAACCGTAAAACATGGCGGAAACAGTTGTGATTATGGTTGGATGGAAAAGAAATAGAACCACTTCAATGGATTCCAGAAACGATGAGCGTGGTAGTGTACAAAGAACTTGAGAATCTCTATACACGTACGCAGGGAATTGGAAGGTACTTACGCTGCACCCTAGCCAGACAGCAAAATATTAGGTCGGTCCATAAGTCTTGCAACAAACTGGCCGAATTTTGAATTTAATATTTTCATTATCTTTTTGTTCCATTCATCCAGCATGCTACCACCATCAATATCTACAACCTATTGCCAACGCACTAGTAGCTGTTCGATGCCTCTCTTGTAGGAACTCTACTGAATTCTGATCGAAGAAAGATCAGATGTCGATTTTGACATCATCATGGTTAGGATGAGATTTCTTCTCTAGGAGGTGGTCTGGAGAGGGAAGCAGGTGGGCATCCTTTGGCACGAGGTCAGGGCTATAAGGTGGATACGGAAGAACTCTCCGTCCGAGAGTCCCAAAATTTTCCTGAATTTTCTTAGCAAGAGGTTTTCAACGGTGTCATAAAAAGCAAACTTTGCCTTGTTTTTCTTTCGTATTAAAAGCGTTGCATTCGAGCTGTGGATAGTTGACTTTCGCGTTGACTGCGACATCTACACGTAGGGGTTTCCAGAGCTCAACTCCTCTCGTGTTCCACCAAAAATCCGAGAAGGCCCTACTTGGACGAGGTTGAACTTAGCAGTAAGAACTCCCGAAGCGTTTGAGCTGGACTACCGCCGCTTGTTCATTTGTTAGCACACTGTACCCACTCCTCATCTTCGGCAAATGTGATGGATGGTCAATCGAAGAATCCATAGTAAGTCGACTTGAACATGACGATGTCAGATCGTGTTTGGAGCTGAATTCGGGCTCAAGGCATGTGGGGACCAAACTCTATATTTTCGGATCTTCACAAGTCTTTGGAGATGCCACAGTGCTGTCTCCTTGTCGCATCGGAATTGCTCTAGCAAAAATTGCCAGTCATGGGTGGATTGGAGTGTGGATCATCTTCAAATAAAAAAGTCAACGCTGAGCAGAGTGAAGCGCCGGTGCACCGTGATTGAGAGAGCGTGCCCTCGCCCATCTTCTGGCTAATCCTTGGTGTAGCATGACTTGCGGAACATTCCAAGCAGTACTCGTAAAAATTAAGGGCACGAAGAGCTTTTCGCGAAATCGGTGTAATATCCATAACAAGTAGCGAGACAACGAGCTGGACGGTTGGCTGAAATTGCAAAGGTGGATGCTACGTCAACAAACATGTTGCGGAATTTTCGGAGTTCTCACAAAAATTCTCTAGCATTAAATGTAATTTGTTGCAAGACTTATGGCTTATGGGCCAACCTAATAAGTTTACAACTTTTGGCGTCGAAAACGGTAGTAGCTATTTTTGTCACGCAGCACAGCGACTTGATGGGGCGGCACAGCATGGAGACAGTTCTGCAGCGCAGGATTTACTTCTACTAATTTTTTATTTGAATCGTCTTGAGAATAAGACGAAAACCAGGAACGAACCTAGCTGCCATTTTCCGAAGCGATTAGAAAACCTCGGCTGCTTAGTTGAAACATATCTGATAGTACGGTAAACTGTCTCCTTTCACGTTGTGGTGTAACCATAGAATGAATACAAAGAAGTCAGGAAGAAGAAAAAGAAAGAGGGATAACCTGGATGGGACCGCGACACAATTTCGTCAGTGTGTTAAAAGCAGTAACACAGAAAAAAGATATTATCAAGTCCGCCTAACAAATGAAAACAGTCGAGTGCCTAGCTCGAGCAGACTGAAACCTATCCTTATCATTGAGAATGAATTAAACCGATAAAGTATAGGCTACAGGCTGCGACGAGGCAACGATTTCTTGCTCAACTGGTCATTCAAACTACCGTAGTCCTTTCGCGCCGAGTGATTGAGTGCTACTCCTTTGATTTGTGAAGGGAGAGGTAAGATAAAAGTTTTGCAGTCTTCCCGTTCAAAATCCCAGAAAATTAAAACATTCATGATCAAAGGAAGCAACGGAAAGGAGCATACGAAGAAGACGAAGGGTAGTGTGAGAAGACGAAGAAATCAGGCTTCACGCCTAGCCTCTGGTCGATTTCTGCAGTCTTTCCTTATTGTACTGCAATCTCTGCCAGGGAATCAAAAATCAGATGAGCCCGACGCGTCATGCGATCACTTACTATTGGACCGAAAGTGGTTACTAACTGGATCCCTCTGAACGTCAAACGACAACCAGGACGACATTTTTTGCGCATATCCTTAACAGGCTCCTCACGAAGCGCATAAAGTCCCATGAATCCTTGAGCGATGGAGCGACTGCTGATAATTCTGTCTAGAGTACGTGGGACCGGTACAATGCCTAGTGAAGTAGAGCAGTCTACAGAAAACGGAACGATAATGATTCAGGTTGGAAATCTTGTTGTGTCACATCGTAGAACACAGATGTTTCGGCGACTTCCTCTTCCTATTAACTGGCGGTCCAAATTCCGCATTAATATTTCCGTTGTCGGGTTTTTATCCCACCAACCACACTCTGCAATGCGCCTTTGACGATGTCGAACATTTCTCCTATAACTTGTTTTTTTATTCCTGATGATTGCCTTGCAGAAGCGTCTACAGAACACGAAATCCTTTCAGTAATTTACGCTTTCGTACGCAATGCTTTTCATCCGAGCTGTAATCGGCCTATATTGAACATCTTGAGCTGGTTAAAAACTCATGAACGCAAATTATCCAGCAAAAATGCTTCATTTGAGCTGAAAAAAGGGTACCAAAATTGTCAGACTGTAGATAGCTTAGCGGAGCACAGGAGAAGCGAACGGAATCTGTAGTTACCTTATAGAATTGTTATTTCGGGCTGCCACGCAACATACGCAAGCGTCCGAAATAGCAAATGATCTGTGATAATCCTCAAAGCTGGCTGGTATACCCGCTACGTCACAACGACTATACCAATCGTGTGAATTCATAGTTGTGACGCATGGCAGAAGCAATGCCGTACATGCGATGTCTGACGACCGATCTATAATATACCAGTTTAGCTCCGCACACTACCGCGTGCATGACACGGAAGGGCTCCGTAAAGCTGGCCAGCCGGAGGAGCGTTAGGTTCTGCCGCTAAACAATAACTTTCTTCGTGAAATGCGTTAGCTGGCCTTCTACAGAATGCCCATTTTTAACCAACCGTCTGATACGCGCGGTGGAGTGCGGAGCTACAGTGGTGTCTGTAAACAGCCACCATGCATTGGATGTCAGGATGATTTAGCGGTCGAATAATATTGATGCCAATGATTTGCAATAGAAGGGCCCATATCGTATATCGCTAAACATCCATCATACATTCTTAGGGAATTTGGTAATATAGCAGTCGAATGGTATTTTATGTTGATGATAACAAC
>MU872945.1:0-15150 GCA_036418205.1 Ostertagia ostertagi | reverse complement strand
CGTCTTGCAAAAGAATCGCAGGGAAAGGGCAGGATTATCTACTCTAGAATGATGTACATGCTTCGAGAACTTAGTGGAGGAACAGCATCTTGTTAGAAAGTTCAAAACAGGCAGATTCGCAGCCTTCTTGGCATCATCAGATCCTGCAACCGCAAGCTGTCATTCATCAGAACGGGTTGGAAAGGAAGCGATTTGAATAAAGGAAGTGATCAGACATCACTATGACCACAAACTATCCGCTCCCCCCCATATTATAGTATTGGAAATATCTTCTGGAGTGCTTAAGCAAGTCGTCACTAGGACAAAACACCTTCCCAATGACTCCGAGTGGGGTCACTGCATGGCGCATACAAGAACGGAATGGATCCGCGCCAAGTGCATCATTTTCAATTTACTCCATCGAACTGACGTGTACAGAAGTATTTTGAAGGTGTTCAAAGAAGTTCCCTACTACGGCGAGGGAGTAATAGAGTTTTCGAGTGGCTTCGAAAATTTCCTTGACATTTCCTCGACGCAGATTTCTCGCGAACTAGAAAGCGTTCGAAACAAATGGAGCACTGTCGTGCAGAAAGCGTGAATCTTCTACTTTACAACGCTTTCCTCCGATTTTCAAAGCATTGCCAATGAAGACAGCTACTGTCTTCCTAAGAGTGGGAACTCGCATGTAAATTTCAATTTCCTCGACAATTTCCTCGACGTCTCCCACTCTCGAGAATAGGCGTGCTTAGAAAAACGCTCAGCACAATTTTAGAAACTAGAAGTCTTGTGCATTCAAAAGCTGCCTTCACTTTCTGAAATGGTTATCAATGAAGAAAGTTATAGTCCTTTAAATAGGGGGTACATTTGACGATTTTTCCAACTAGCGCGCTCTAGGCACAGCGCGCGACGCGATCGCGGGTAGTTAGCGCCGCTATACTGGAGCGCGAGACTGTTCAACTGTGTAGGGGCTGTACCTCCTTCAATGTTCTACTTTCCGGCCAATGTGGCAAAGGTTAAATGTCTTTAAAGGAAAGAAGGAGAACCTAATCTGAGCAGAATTGAATTAGATCTAGCATTTGGATCAAGCCGCATTTGCGTGGCAGCGGCGCTGCGTCCCTCTCGCACATCTGAAACTAGCATTTTTTGATATGAAACCGGATGTGCAGAGGACAAAAAGGGGTCGTATCAGAGTTCATGTTTGGAGGGGGGTCGTAAAGAGGCGGTTATTTCCTCGACACGATTTTCACCCTGGTACAGAGCTTGTGCCATGTAAAGGTTGTCCTTTTGAACATAAAGAGACTTTCTTTCATTAATCAACTGCCTGGATTGTTATCAGAGAGCGATAATCTGGCTAAATCAGAAAAATATTACGCTCCAAGACGCAGTGGGATCCGTGAGGAAAGCAGTAACATTAGTATGGCGGAATAACTTTGTAAATAACGGCAAGGGTCAAGGAACCTGAACTTTAAGGGAGCAGTGGATTTATATACCATGTTTCATTGACTGGAAACTTCATCTAATAGTACATTTCCCTTGAAGAGCATTGAATTGTCTAGCTACGGCGCGAGCGTCGCAATCGGCTGCGGGGCTGGGTTTTGGCGCGCGGACTACGCCACCCGCACGAGTGAAGTAGTCACGCATCCGATAGAATACAAGCAACAGGCCGTAATCATTTCGATTAGCAGAGAAACATTCAATCCGTGAAAGCTGTCGTGACTTGTGGTGATTAGGTTCGGCCTCCCAACGCCACTTCTCATGGGTTTTTGGAAAGGAGAGGGTATGAGCTGTCGTCCGCAGAAAGGTAGTGAGGTGATAAGGCAGCTAGAGGTAATAACAGCGCTGTACAACCTAGTTGGTAGATCGTAAGAACTTGCCCCCGATATCAAGGTTGATGGGCATGGGTTCGTGACTAATACCAGAAAGGCAGTGTAAAACACCTCCTTAGTTACAATCTTGCTCACTTCACAAGGTGGCTGAGGGGCAGCTGGAGAGCGAATGTGGGGGGGGGGGGGAGTGGAGTATAAGGTGAGGAGGAGGGGCGCAGCTGTAGAGGAAAGCGAGGTTTGCGGCCGCTTTGCGTGCAGGACAACCGGGTACTTACATGATGCTATTTTCCTGAACTTGAAATATTGTATTCAAAAACTATTTTGCCACTTCTAGTAGCAAGTTGAATGCCTTCACCTTTCGTGTGCTTGGACGTTACAATTTTTCATTAAATTGATTTATTGGAATTTTTTGGTTGCTGATTTTTTCATGGCCACTTTATTTGCCCATGTTTCGAAATAAATGTCCTTGATTATACGTAACCCGAAGTAGCGCAGCGGTAGAAGGCGCAGCTTCGCAGTTGTATGCTCAGTAAGATCGGTTTTTATACAATCCATTCCAGACGTTGTTCTGTCAACGCGTGAGAGGAGGGGGGGGAGACCAACAAAAATCAGCAGAGCTTCCAACGTTTCACCATGGTAAAAATACTGTGAAAGGAGTGGTGCTCCCACACTAATTTCTAAGCGACGACCAGTTTCTCCGTAGTGCGCCAAGAGTTCGATTCCATACGGGACCAAGGATATTTTGAAGTGTCCTGGGTATGAGTCAATGTTTACAGCTGCAATGGCGCAATGTGTTTATATGACCCCACAAGACGGTGACATCGACAAGCAGCAGGGTAATTGTTCTAGGTTACTGTATTTATGCGCTTTTTCCATGTGCAGCCGAGAAAGTTTTTTTCTTGAGCGGACGAAACAAGACTTCATATCAGTCACTAAACACACAGATGACATGCGGATGTTCGTGTCTCCGCGCGCACGGTCCTGGCCTTATGGGCAATCAAAGCTTTTGACGTCGTCTCCTCGATCCTCATATTTGACGCGAATCTTTTGCAATTAATATTCTCTTAGAACCGAGATACTCAGCAGTTTAAGAAGCTCTGTAGGGGGTTAAAGTCGCACCTCTCACCTTGCGGGCTTCGGAAATAATCTGGTACTTCTTTTTCAGCCGTAGCGTTGGGTAGCGAGCTCTTTCATCAACTGTGGGGTGTTGAACGTCAGTGTGGCGTCCCTGAGCTGTTTTATGGACATTGAAAGGTGTTATGATGCCAGCTTTTTTTTTGTGACTAGCCAGATGAGAGTTCTCACTAGAAACCGTTTCTGTCTTTTCATTATTGAGGAGGCTGTCATCGATATTAATCAGTGCTACCAGTAGTTGCCACAGGAGGGAACGCAGTCGGGCGCCGTCGATATACCAAAAAAGTCGGTATTTAGCCTGGTTCTTCTGAGAGTGTCATTGCAGCAACAGGTGTGGCATTAGTGCGATTAAAATTCGCCTGACTGAAAATAATGGATGTTATCGACGAGGCAGTAGAAGCTCCCTGATCGATGGCATCCACCATGGAAATGTTGCCAAGCCTGAAGTGCCCTTCCCTACCGTCTTCCTCTTCCGAACTTCTCTTTCTTTCGATACTCTATTTTCGTTCTTGTGTTTGTTAATACAAGCAGAACAAGTGTTGAAGCAGAGCTTGTAAGGATATGTTCCCGAATGGTTGGGGGACGAAAGCCTTTAATTTTGTTGCCTCTATTTCTTTATTTTCAATGCATGCTTACTTTGAGCTACACACAGATATTAGATGTAGGCCCATTATCAGGACAATCCCAGTTGGGCCTACAGAGAAAGTTTAAAGGAACTTTCGTCCCCTACCTTCGGGGAAGCATAGCTTACGGCCCAGGTAAACCTTTTCACTGAACTGGCTCCAATGAGTTGCGAAATCTCTTCACCTAGGTGTTCTCGCTGACGTAGTATGCATGTACATATACATTGGCGCAATAACCCTGCTTACACTTCGCTCTTCAAGAATTGCTTGTGAACAAGTCACGAGAACTGTCGTGTAAAGCGTGTGCAGTTTCAAGTGGAGTTGTTCTTTTCATAGGATCGGTAGAAGGCTCACAAACCCTTGTAACAACCTCTGTCACCAAAATCTATAGTATGTTTCTGTGCATTTTGTGTTGGAACTCAGAGCTGTAATCTCACCTAAAAATTCCCTCGAATTCAAGATTATTTACTTCACTTGTCAGATGACTTACTACCTGTGCGCTGCCCTCGGGTACCCTCCAGGAGGCCCGTCGCGCGGCAAGAAGGCAAAGTCAGCGGACGAGTCGCGCGCGTACTATAGGGATTTCGCGTCAAGTTAAATAGAGTGTCCCACTGCACTACATCGCACACCACGCGCTGCAACTCGTCCGCCGACTCTGCCTTCTTGCCGCGCGACGGGCCTCCTGGGGGGTACCCGCACCTTGACCTCCACCCCACTCTCCACCTCCCACGAATTTTGTAGGGTGGTTTATCGAAGTTACAGTTCCAACTCAGTTTAGGTACCACAACCGTGAAGGTTAGGTGTGAAGGCTGTTGCGTGTTTGTGAATAAAAATGTTGAATTACCAGTAGTCCGGTAGAGAAGATTGGTGCAACGTCAATTTGTCGACTATTTCTGCTTCGTCTGACCCTATCCTGGATAAATTGGGAAATATGCGTTGAACAAGGCTTAGTGCCGAAAAATGAATGTCATTTTCGTAATCAGGGCACCATGTATCTTCTATACAGAAGTTTAGACTGAATTTGGACGAAAATAGGGTTGTGACTAGGTGACGCCAACTGGCGTCACATTAGGCGCCACATTTTGATGCTCATTTTTTTAACAGGGCTCGAATACTTTACCAAGTTTACAGTATTGGAGGTGACAACAAGTACGAGGTGCTCGGTGTGTTTGGCCGTGATATAGGTTAGGCTATCTAACGAAATAGGTAGCCGAGCGCCACAGATGATTGTGTGAGACAAGCATCTTCGGCTTTCGGTAGACATGGCCTATTCCCGAGCATCCCCAGCGGGGGTACAGGAGTGCAGCATATCGGAGTGGACACCCTTTCCATCGTGTGAAGGACTATGGAATAGGCGGCTCCTACTTCCAGACTTATTCATTATTTTTGACTGTGTGCGACTCTCTCGATACTTTAGCAAAGATTATTTCTGAAATGTGTTCACCAGCTTGCCGACAGCCTATTCCCCATAAGCATTGCCTTGACCATCAATCTGTGCCATGCCGCACATCAGTCATCAAGCAATGACGCAGTACTACGCCGTTGCCCGTCAAATTGTCAAAAAGAAGTAGTCATCATTTCCGGCTGTCGGCATGCGGCTCCCGTCCATTCACCATTATTCACACTTGTCCTGCACTTATTCTTTCTTCTTCCCTCGACTTCAAGCCGCCTTCATTGATCGTCTCTTTCCGTTGACTGTCAGTCCTGAGAGCAGGGCTTGGTGGTTCCTTCCCACATGTTACCCTTAGACAGGTGTTGAACTTTGCAACGATTTGCTAACGATCATAGAGAGTTCGCTGGCGGATCTCGCGATGAAATCCTCTTTACTACTTCGGCGAATCAGTGAGAACTCTTAAACTTTTTAGACTTCTTTCCATAATTTCTCATATTTGACATTCACCTGGGGATTTGGGGGGGGGGCTGTGAACTCGTTCTAGCATGAATGCAAAATTTCCGGCGTATGCAATTATCCTGCATAGATTAGTGGCTTCCACCGAATGTAGCAGTACTGATGCTGAGTGCTACCGCCATTCTACGGGGCTAGCTTCACTTCACAGGTCGAGCAGTTCCGTAGCTCACTAGCCATGACTGAGCACCTCAAATACTAGAAGTTCGAGATGCGGTGACAGTGAGCCGCATGCGTATCGATCGGGCGAATCAAGAATGAATAACTATGTCCGAAAAGTAAACATTCAGAAAGAAATCAATTCATTCAGGCCCCTCTCTGAGACTAACCGTCGTCGTTTCGTATACTAGTGAGGCTCGTCAATTGAAGCGAGGTTTCCGAAATTATCTAGGTTGATGCAAAGGGGAAGGGCGAAACTACAGCGTCAGGTCACCGAACGGCTTAATTCGCAATCTATAAACGCAGCCCACAAAAAATGGCTACGTTCATACTGAAATTATTCCTGTGCCTGCTATCTTCACGTAGATTTCATCCCTGTTGTGGGGATGTCCAGATTTCTACATCCAATACTGTTTCTAAACTCTCGTCCGGTTGATGTGTCATAATCTTCCGAAAATGGCCCCCTCTTTTTTGCCTTAAAAATATGCCTTGATTCCCGCAATCCGTGCGATGGCTCTGAAAACGATTACAGCAAATTCTGTAGCGTACAGCTCTTCGATATTTACTCAGCGACTCATTCGGTTTGTTCAATAACATGTGTCATTTTCCACGAAGCACCAACCGATGTCCTTTTTCGTTTCTTTCAACTGGTAGCTCCACGGCTGAGCAGCGTAACTCTTCCAGAGTATTGGGGTGCCTGAAAACAATCTCATATATACTCAGACTTGTTGTTTTTTTCAGAAAGAATCGAGGGGCCTCCAGTTCCTCTTCGACCTCCCTCCTTAAGATGAAGAATCTCTCTAATATCGCTTTCTCGTTGTCTGAAGAAAAGCTTTTGTTTTATTGAATTCCACGCACACGGATACCATTTGAATTGAATTGCAATGAAGTCAGTCTGTGGGCCAACAAAAACGTAGGCGTCTACCCTGACTCATTACATTCTCTTCGCTTCACCTGAGATTCATGAATTTGTTTGGAAATAACTGAGCAGTGTTAAGTACTCCACTTTTATGCGCACACTTCGGGTCTTCATTCAAACTTGTGGAACTACATGCTACTTGAAGGCGAATTGTGTTGCAGATATATCAGAGGGGAACAATTCTAACTGTCTTAGCGCAATCAAGGGCTAAGGATGGTGAAGATTGACTTCTTGAGCAGATCCAGCGGGCCCCACAGGGCTTTTCTCATTTTTTCTCCGCAGCCCTTTCGCATGCGTCAGAAGAAATCGGATATCTTCATATCCGTTCCAACTTCGCAAAAAAAAATTCAAGACAAATTTGCCTAAAAAGATCTTTCCTGAACATCGTACGTGAATTTTCCTCCCGTTTTTGATAATTTCTTTGCTACTATATTCCCAAGTAAGTGATGATTATGAACAGATGAGCCCCTCCAGCGACCGACGTTGGTGCCAAGCGACTTCGACACTTGGGCATGAAGGGTACGAGAAAATGGTCTCAGTCCGCTTGGATTTGCAAGATCAGGGGGCAAAGAGAGAAGGAATACGAGCAACAGGTCTACGGGCTTCGGTAGGTCAAGTGTATTACTACACGGTAAACCGATGTGAGAGATACGCGGTAGTTTGTTGACATTCATATCGATTACTAGACAAGAGGCGCACCGGGATATCTACCCTCACCGGCGATCTTTCTTCTTCGCTCCTCTTATGTTTGCTCTCTACATGCCTTCACCAGCGACATCAATTATTCCTGCGGCTGCGAACTTAGTTGAGCAAATCGGAGCAGTTTCATAGATTGTCTTATCGTACGCTTTGATCAGAACGTTACGCGAATAATAGGACCCGGATACGTATCGATCTTGTTGCCAATATAAACATTAATGCCGGTCGAAATCCGAAGTCAGATTAGGCGTGGCTACGGATTTACGTGGCCTTTGCCGCACTTGATAGAAGCCGTTTAGATAAGCTGTTTCCAACGTACTCCTTTGGATATCAGCAGAGCATAGCTGGAAGCATCTTATCCGCGCAACTTTCATCAAGTGCGGCAGCAGCCAGTCAAACCATAAACACCCTAAATCTGCTTCGAGATATCGATATCCTTCTATTTATATAAAGCGCTAACTTTGTGTGTCGGTTTGTGTATCTGTATGTGTGTGTGTGTGCGTGTGTGTATGTATGTATGTGTGTCCGTCCGCAAAATGAAGTGAGTGAGAAGGAAGCTCATGGGATAAACAAACCGCTAACAAATCGGGTAGCTTACAGGATTTGAGATATCAATGTTTTGTAGCAGGATAGTTGTGATAACACTCTTAGGGCTATATAAACACCTGCTTTAGCACACTTCCGTTCATTCCACATGGTGCTGCAGTGGCAGCTGGAGGGCAGTGGAGAGAGGAAGGGAGGATGAGGAAGGGAAGCGAAAAATCTACCGTCATATCATGATTGTGTCCCTTCTACTGTTTGAAACACCATTGTGTTGCATACGCGTCACTTCCACGAGGTGTTGGTGTCACAGGAGGAAGGGACCATAGCGGAGGATAGAAAGCTTGCGCAGGAAAGGAAGGTCCCGGCGGTTGACGGGGGACTAATCTGGTTAAATAATTAAACTACATATGTTTTCATTGTCATCGCTTTTATCTTAATCTCCCTGTGAGCGCGGAATCTATGAACGTCAGCCAGCAGTGAGGAGTCAAACACCCCATGGAGATAGATATCATAATGACAAAAATATATACTCGAGATCCGTAAGTTGGGGTAGGCGTGTCACCGGAAGTGACGTGTACTTGATAGAATCTATGTGGATAAGGTGCTTCCAATGTATATATCGCGAGATATCAGCAAAGCATGCTGGCAGCGACTTACCTACGCAACCTCTATCCTCACGTCACGTTTACTTCCGGTGACTACCCCACCCCAACTTTCAAGATCTCGACTGTACCCACTTGCTTTGAGTGAAGGTGTCTATAAAACACGACCAATGGTTATCATCTCTAGTATTTTGGCCATTGCATAACCCTTTCCACGTCGGATACGTTGGTTGTAGCTGTTACGGAAATGGTGTTTCACCCGCCTTATTACGCGTTGGATAAGGGCCCCCACCACCCTAATGCATCTCCTATCGTCTCAGTAGCTAGAACCTCTACCCAATTCACTACGTAACTTTCCTTATCGTCCCCATAGGAATTATCGTGGCCATTTCCATCAAGCAACCCCCAATCAATTCTTACCTTCACTCCCAGCAGATACGCCAAAGTCATCTAAAATCCTGAACTATGGAACCTTGTCTCGGACTGGACGAGTATATAGTAACTGTCATAATCGGTCGCATTCGTAGATTCAATGGTCTATATCCGGATACTGAAGGGGCACTGCGGCACGCAGTCTGCTCCAATGCCATTTTGGCTCAGGGCGTCCTTTAATGTCAGGGGCCATCATCGGCTTCATTTCTACGTTCTTTTTTTGCTGTTTTTTCATAATTTATGTGATCATGATGTGTTCGTGTTTTATGACATTAACGTTTATGCAAAGATTTACCAAGTGAGTAGTCAGTACTAAGCCTAGAACGGAGAACGAAGTTCCCGAAGAAAACAAAGATTGCTCATGAACCCGGTGTTTTCCTTCCCTTCTAAAGTCAGTCCTGGCATTAGATACGTATCGATCGACCAAGGTCCGACACTTGACCGTTACGATCGCTACGATCGGACTATGAAAGGCCCTAAACGCGCGTCGACCGCCCGCCACCAAACTCTGTATTTGCGAACTAGGTATGTTGTCCGACGCCTAAATGTCTCTAGTTTTGTCGAACTTCTTGGAATTGCTGGATATGTTTTAATGTCAGTGTTTTTTATTCCTTCCAAGTCCTTGTTAACTTGACCCTTCCACTTTTGGAGCAGCAATTTACGTGGTTCTCTGAAGAAGTGGCTTCACATTCTCCAGTCGTTCATCCAATTCTTTCTTGTTTTGAATAGGACTGCGTCAAACTCGCTTATAGGTCAAATCTAGCATGTAGTTCGTATACGATCATTTCCTAGTTTGATAACAGTTGCTCTTTTCCGCGACCTCTGACTTAATAGTAGCGTGAAAGAAGTGGCCTTCGCGACGTCGACATCGATCCATTCTTTCCTTTCCATCAATAATGGTTTAAGTGATTGCGTACATGCACCTAACCTTGGCTAATAAAGTTTTATTGGCATCTCTTGAGCAGGCATCACGCCGATTTTCACTTTCAGGGGGCTTTGTCGGCAAAAACCTGTTCAGATCTCCTCTCTGTCATCAGTTGCAATGGAGCGCAAGGTTTACGAATACCTGGTTTTCTCTCTCGTCTTTATCTCATCACCTCTGTCATCCCTGCCTCATTCTTGCGGTCTCGATTTTCTGCGAACCGCTGTTCTCACTACACTTTACAATGTTGGTAATCCGGTTCTGGTTGACAGTTATTTGTTATAGTTTTTTTTTCTTTGCTCTCTTTCCAAATGAATTTGGTTTTTGTCTTTGCAATGTGCCTTCAATGTCAAATACGGCGACACTGTGCTGTTGTATAAGGTAATGCTTCCTTCACAGTTTTTCGCTGACGTTTGTCACATTGAATTTCTTTGTGGGCGGTTGGACGATTTATGTGCACTTACGATTTTATAGTGAGAATATATATCAGGGCATGGTCTTGGTGTCTGCCAATATTTTTTTTCATTTTTACAAATATACTCTTGATTTGCTAAGTTTACTGAGCAATAACCGTTTTTTTTTACAATAATCTCAAAGAAAACCTCATCTTCTTCTTTCATTTCACTGTGCTGCGTGATGGAGACTACAGTAAACTGCAGTTGTTGTTTGAGAATGAATCGATCATAACATTGTTGGTACGCTGCCATCGATTGTTATGAATGGAACAACTAGTGGATGCAAAATCGTTCTTAGACGACATTTTCATCCCTAATATTTCGTGTAGCCGCCTCCTTTTTAGCTTCCTTCGTTGCGTATTATTCGGCATGGGCAGAGCGCGCCACATGAAATTAATTTCAAGCGGTGCATCGCAGGCTTAAGTGGATCTTGTGATCGAAAAGCTATTGATCGATACAGGCTCTACTCTTATTCCTTTCAACACAGATTCCCTTCGATTGAATTGAACGCTGTGAAGGGGCAGAATTACTGCATTAGACCGATAGGTTAAGTATATGTACACAGATTGTTGATGAAGGTGCCTCTAAACTCTCTTTGAAGAATACCCTCAGAATAAGAAACGATCAACTCAACATCTGTTAATCCATAACGCTTATCATTGCTTTATTTTAACATGGCGAACTTATCTTATCCATCTTTCTAGAAAGCATTACTCCATTTGTTTCAGTTCAACAGACAGCACCTCAACATATGGTCGACAAGGTACAGCGGAGCCATTAGAACGAAGCCTAGGGGAAAGCCCTCTTCTATTACGTGAGTCCTGGCTATATTCTGATCTTTCTGTCTTATATCTTTTAGAGTGAAAGTCGATCGGAAGTCGATAATCCTAACTTGATTCCGAACAAAGACTTGTTAGGCCGCGTTCATAGTTCGCGACTCGGGAGATTAGGATAGTAGGCGATAGGATATTAGGATAGTAGTAGAGTAGGAGATTGCGCTGACAAGATTGGATACGTATCGATTGAAATCGCTGGAGAGTAGTAGATTGGGCGACTTCAAGCGAATAGATCAATACATATCTAATCTTGTCAGCGCACTATCCTAATCTACTACTATCCTATATCCTACTACTACGGCTATCGTAATCTACTACTCTCCGGCGATTTCAATCGATATCTATCTAATCTTGTCAGCCGCACTATCCTAATCTCCCGTCAATAAATATTTTTTTTCATTGTCGCGCACTATCCTATTCTCCGGAATCGCGAACTATGAAGGCGGCCTTAGTGTTCTACCTTCAGATCTTGTGTATATTCATTTTTATTCGTTCTCGATTAGGTCACTACCCCACTTGGCTAGAAACATTCCTTATTCTATGCGAAGCTTTAAAGAAACACCGCCCGATTAGGTCTGTAACACTGGCGTTCAATAATGTAAGCGCACCTCAAATTTGTTCGGAAATTAATGTGTCACAAGAGTTTTCTGGAAATCTCGTTCCAGATAGAAAGTGTGACAAATTTCATGGCGAGTTCAGATATCAACACAAAAATCCATGTTAAAAACACTAAAAAATTTTGTGCTTATTTTTTCAGAAGAGGTCGATTTTCCTATGTTCAAAAATGATACAGCCACCCCGTGTTTCTTCGTTGAAATTCACATTTTGCTTCATGAAAATGATTCGCAGTTATCAGGCTTTTCACCTTAATGTTCCCACAAGATAAAAAGACAGTTTGGTTTGAAAAAAGGTAAAGCTGTAGAAAAAAAGGACCAGGAATCGTCAAGCAGTCATATTGCGCAAAAATTGAGTCAAAGCTCCAATACGGTTAACAATCTTTTCTGGAATCCTGTAGGTTATGGAACAACGAAAGAGCTCTGGATGTTCATCATTGCTTTTTGGTCAAGTTAAACTTCGCATTTTGGGGAAAACATTTCAATTTCATCGAACAGTGCCCGGAATTCCAGTCTTCTTTCAGAATTAAACTTTCAATGGATATTGTTTGGGATGTGTTGAAGATTTTCCGAGGTCATTCTTCAATGGAGAATTAAAGAAACCTTGTTTGTGAAAAGAAATTCCCTCGAAAACTGAGACATTTTTTGCTCGAAAGTGTGGCCACGTCCACTGGAGCAAGATCAGTTCTTTTGTCTGTTATGTCTTACTTTCTGTCTGCGTTTCTCTCAATGTTTTTCGCTTCATAGGAGTCTAATGAAAGGGAAAACCCTTAATGAGGAAGGAAAAACTCAAAAGAAAGTAAACAGAAAGTAAGACATAACAGACAAAAGAACTGATCTTGCTCCAGTGGACGTGGCTACACTTTCGAGCAAAAAATGTCTCAGTTTTCGAGAGAATTTCTTTTCACAAACAAGGTTTCTTTGATTCTCCATTGAGGAATGACCTCGGAAAATCTTCAACACATCCCAAACAATATCCATTGAAAGTTTAATTCTGAAAGAAGACTGGAATTCCGGGCACTGTTCGATGAAATTGAAATGTTTCCCCAAAATGCGAAGTTTAAATTGACCAAAAAGCAATGATGAACATCCAGAGCTCTTCGTTGTTCCATAACCTACAGGATTCCAGAAAAGATTGTTATCCGTATTGGAGCTTTGACTCAATTTTTGCGCAAATAGCGACTGCTTGGACGAGTCCTGTCCTTTTTTTTGCAACAGCTAACCTTTTTCAAAACCAAACTGTCTTTTTTATCTTGTGGGAACATTAAGGTGAAAGCCTGATAACTGCGAATCATTTTCATGAAGCAAAAATGAATTTAAACGAAGAAACACGGGGTGGCTGTATCATTTTTGAACATAGGAAAATCGACCTCTTCTGAAAAAATAAGCACAAAATTTTTAGTGTTTTCGACATGGATTTTTGTGTTGATATCTGAACTCGCCATGAAATTTGTCACATTTTCTATCTGGACAGTTTTTCAGAAACTCTATGAACTTTAAGTTTTCGAACAAATTTTAGGTGGCTGTATCATTATTGAACGCAGTGTATATCAATCTGTCCTGTGAGCAGGACCGGGTTGCCAGCGCAAAAAGGCACGACTGGTGCAAGACCTTTACAAAGGGAGCTAATGAGAGTAAATGTGAGCTAATGGACGAGATACGTAATAACTTCGTGCCCGTGAGCACTGCTACGACGTACGGCTTGGCACTTCAAGATAAGATATATAAGTCGAAAGATAGCTGTTGATGCGCGCTACGATCAAAAAAAAAACCTCTTTTCGGCGACCTCATTTTCGCCTTCATTTATCGGGCGGTATTACTTAACCACAATTGAGTTGGCAGGCTTGATGCTTAGACGCGCTCTTGGCTTGGCTTTCCACAGGTGAAGCACCACTTTTTGTAGGAGATGCGTGCGCACGAAAAGCTCTTGTGTTTAGTGAAGGGTCATACCACAATCTTTGACCGTTAGTGTTGTTAGCGGCTGGTCTCCTCCTCCTTTTCTTCTCCCTACTCTGTCCTCCAGCTGCCTCTGCAGCACTATGTGGAGCGGCCTAGTGTGCTCAATGGATTTATGCGCAGCCGTTGGACGTAATGCCTTTGCGAAGTCTTGATGTCAAGACCTGGGAGCTTTCCAGTCTTGTTAGCCGTCATTTCATTCCATAAGCCGCCTTTATTCAGGACCGCACAAACATGCCGACATACAAGCTGCAAACTAAATTAATATTTTATATTATAGGAGGATTATATGTATGCGTAACATGTACTATAAGTGCATTACTCTATGTCTCAGTCATTTGGGTCCGTAATGCTCGTCAGCAAACTTATACCTCCTCTATGTTCGACGGTGGTGAATTTCACATAGCATACCCTTGGAAACTAGGTAGTGACCACAGCAATTGCAAGAGTGCTCACATCATATAGAACTCGTTCTCATCAGCTTGAAGAGACGGGACTGGGTTTTGAAGTTCCTTCTGCATTTATGCTTAGTGTCTCCACCCCCACCATGTGATGCGTCTTATGTTGTTATATAGGAATTGCAATTTGACATGAGGTGTTGCTTTTGAGTTCACAATGTAGCGCGCTAAGAAGTCGCTATGTTTGAAGGTCAGGTGTATCACCGATCGCGTTTCGCGTTCAAATAAATCCGGTTCAAGCGTTAGCGTCTGGTCGGTGTCATTGGTTACACCGCGGTATCACCTTTCCAGTGAGAATGGGATAATTTTCAGTAACATTGTCTAGTTAGCTGCAACAGTTTTTGAATAACAGATCGGGATGAATTCACTATGCTATTGATGTTTATTTGACAATTTCAGAAGAAATGTCGTCGTCGGAAAGTGTGCGTAACCGTAATACTGATGTTCGTCGCATTAACCTCTGTGGTAGCGGAGCAGTGCAAAAAACGAGATTTTGTTCCAATAGAATAAGGTTAGCTTGCTATATCATCCCGTTCTTTTCGTATCCTATAACCTGTATTTTTGTTTCAGTACTTGTAAATATAACGTCGCATCATTCCTCCCACGATTTCTTTATGAACAATTTCGTCGCTATAATAATATATTCTTTTTAACGATAGCCTTACTTCAGGTGAGGATTCCATTTCAATTTGTTTGTTTTGTCCAAATCGTTTTCTCTAAAAATTATTAGTGCGACCGTTTCATCGTTTCAGCAAATTCCTGATGTTAGCCCAACTGGACGGTACACAACAGCGGTGCCGTTCATGATAATTTTATCTGTTTCAGCAATTAAAGAAATTTTCGAAGATATTGTGAGTGTTGGCACTGTTTGCAGTTTTGCTAATAAGTTCGTGGGGCATGTCTTTGAGTTTCAGAAGAGGCGACGAGCTGATCATAAGGTTAATTCTTTTAAAACGTTGGTATTGGAAAACAACGCTTGGCAATCTACAAACTGGCGAGATGTACGTGAATGTTTTCATCTTCTCTTGCGTTTGCTTTGATTTTTCTTCCCCATTTTTTGTTAGCTTTCCTCTTTTAAGGTCGAAGT
>MU872943.1:0-10196 GCA_036418205.1 Ostertagia ostertagi | reverse complement strand
AAACTCTCTGAGGTGCTCCAGAAATTTCACGAAAATATAGACATTTTACGAAGATTTCGAAAATTGCGAATTTTTCCTGTTTCAACTACTGTATACATTTCCGTCCCGGGCGGAAACGCTGCTATTCAGCTTTTGGCATTCCCGTCAAGACTGTAAAAACTCCGGATATGAGTGAAATGCAATCAATTTTCGCATACCTTGAGCAGCTACGAAGTTATTACTTCGATCAATCTGCAGTGAGTTCCATGAACATCCGTGAGGATACGGTGCTCACCTCTTATCGACCCTTCGCCAAGTACTAACGCTTTTCGCTCTATCCTATTATATTTTGGCCAATATGGCGCTGGAGTTCTGGAAAGGTGAAGTTGCTTTGTTGCTGTTCTCTCTCGGGACGGAAAAAGAGCTTACCCAGTGTTGGCAAAATCGGTCCATAACTTCATCGTAATAACTTCGTATAGCATCTCAAACTCATATAGCTGCTGAAAAGAATATAGACGAGGACTACTGATGGTGAAGACAGTGATCACACTGGCTGCGGGGCGGCTGTGTGATGCTGATGACGTCATTGAAGCCATTGATAAAAAGGCGTTAACGGGTGGCCCTAACCGTATCCCCTAACGCGCTGAGTGGTCTGACTAACCAGTAATGATCGATGAGGGCATGGTGGCATCAGAACCGTACCCCTCAAGCTATTATAATCGCTGCTTTAAACGGGTTGGACAACCATTGTTTTCCTTCCTTCCATCTTTCTTCTTGCATTTATACTACATTCTGGAATGCTGACTTAGTAAGGCCACAGCTAGAGACGGACAGTGGTGTAGTGGTAAGTGACGCCTGCTACACTGCGCGCGTCGAGGTATCGAATTGTGAGTGACGCATCGTCTGAGCCATCGAAACTTTCCATCCCTTCGCGATCGCTTAAATGGTACCAAACCTGTCTGGGAGGATGAAAAACGCTGATTTGTACATCATAGGCTGGCCACGGTTAGTCATTATAAAGGCCAAATCGCGCTCAAATTGCCATTACGGTTCTGAATGAAAGCAGAATGCGTCGGCACATCTTAAAGGGGGTGGGAGTTACGCCGAATGCGTCTATTCCTTTATCCTGCCAAAAGCACAAGTTGCGACAAGTTAATGCGGTTCGCGATTCGGGAAGGAAGTGACGGTGGAAGTGTGCTACTAGTATAGAAAAAAAGATTAGAAGTATTCGGCGACAGTGAATTAGGGACCCCTTCTTCTTAGATTGTTGTATCCTTATGTTTGGTAGAATACCAAACAGAGGTAAAAATACACGTCAGCAAACACTATGCGCCGACAAGAGATAAAGCGGTGTTGTGAGAAAGCATCGCAGGCGAGCCAGAGAGTCCCGCGTCTGATGTGGCATGGCCCTGACGCCTTTGTTGCGCGCTTTTTCATTTGCGAGCAGAAATTACGAAGGCCTGGGCAGAGTCAACCCTGCGTTGCGCAGTTCGCAACGGCACGTTGAGAGATCCTCAACGCACGCTGTATGGGCGGAGACACAGACGGCTCGAGCATGCGAGTGTGAATGTTCGCGCGAGAGAACGTGTCTAATCGGGCGAAACTGCGCAACGTGGCCGTTGAGAACTGCGCAACGCACGGTTGACTCTGCCTGGAGGGGTCGGAGACGATGCGCGTTCCGCAGCAAAGCGCATGCGCCCAGCTGCTAGCAGGTCATCCCGCTCGCTCGCGCCTGCCGACCTACAGTACGTGACCCGCCTTGCCGTATGACTCCGACCGTTCAGCACAGAGGAGCGTTGGCGTGTTGACGTGAAAAGGGGTCTGTTTCTGCGTTCTGGGTCGGAGTATCATGGTCTTTTCTTCAGCCCTAGCATCACTAACCACGTCCACATAATTTTTGATGGATCCGCTGCTTTTTTTTTTATCTCAAACTCCGCCTTTAAACGGTACAACATTTGCTCTAGCTATCTCACTCGGGGATGGGATTCTATAACATTATTATTCGTGCGTGTGATGTGCATTGAGGGAAAAGGATCTTAACGTTGTTTGGAGCTCTCGAGAAAGAGTCTTCCCCTGGTCCTCCTATTTCCTATACATCACGTCGGCCCTAAGAGCTCGAGAGTAAACTTGGCCCAAAATCACTATTTAAACACCACTAGCTTATTTACACTCTACTTTAAACCATTAATATTTCCTTACTTGGTCGCTTCTAGAGCGACGGCCTGGTCAGTGGCTGTCCAAAAGCGTACTCAATCTCATAACCATGCATGACTCCCATCCATTTCGGCCATGGGTTCGCAGTGGACCTTCAATGGTTATTCTCAATAATTTACTTTTTGAAGTCTATTACGAGGAAAAAGGGAGAGAGAACTTACCGCATTGTAAAGTAGTACATATACACAGGACCATATACATTGTCCGCTAATATATCAGCAAATTCGATGAGGCTACATGTAAAGAAATAGTCACCAAGAAATCGTCCAACACCGTCTCGTAGTTGTTCGCTGTACAGAAAACATACTTTCAGATTGTAAGGTATTAATTTTGATTGAATAATAGCTCCTAGACTGTATGAAATTTAAGCTTCGCTGTACACCTTCATAGGACTTTGAAGCAACAACCCAGATTAAATTGGTAGGGTCACGGTGACCGATTATTAAACTGCGGACACCGAGCTCACTGAAAGTGCAAGAAGATGCAAAGCAAACCGTTGATGAAGGTTCAAACAAGGGACTCCCTCACTTTCACTCGATATGAAGGAGGGGCGTGTTTCGGACGAGTTGTCTGACCTTGCTTGCTCCATGGTTTTATTAATTCTCGCGTGTTCAAATTAGTTGCGGATCAGCGTATAATCTCGCTTGAGTATCAACGGAGTAATGCGCAAGATATCCCTTTCATGAATATCCACATCAGCTGTTATTAGATACTTGCAAAGGCTGTGCGCTCCCATTGTTGCGCATACGCAGGGTGGCACGGTAAGTTGTTCACTCCGTGGAAGTAACAGAAGAGCTTTTAAGAGGTACAACAATGAAGGAAAGACTAATGCAACGGCCTAAACGTTGAAGAACCGGCCCTTCTTTTTACTATTGACTTCCACTTGTTGAGCAATCACATCAGTGGTGACTCCAGCAACAGGAACGCACTGTTTTGCCTCTCTGCGGGAGACGGTTAGAGTCCGACGGCGAGAGGCCAGCAGGGGGTGTGGCCAATGGGAAGGTACAGAGGGAAGGTAAGCTTTCCTAAGTTGTTAAAGGAATCTTGCGCGGAAAATTCTTGCACTCTTTCCTAACATGAATATGTCAGTTGTGATCACTGGAAATAGCACACAAAGTTTCACGCATGAAGATTCGGTTTCTGAAGAGAAACAAACGTACAAAAACTACACGTTATGGACCATCGAAGGACCAGGAGGCAGAGCCAGGCGAGGCATGGAAAGAAGACGGCGTTTGGCCGGCTACGTACCAGGCGACGCAATGAGAGAATCGGGTTAAAGCGCGCGATTTCGGAGAGTGGAGACAAATCGATCGATGGAATAGGATGGAGTAGAAGTGTAAGATGTGAATGCAACGAAGCAGAAGGCCAGAAAGAGCTTCTAGTGAATGCACTCCAAGAACCAAGTTTGAGCATCCCCGTCGCCAGCATTCGTGAAAGACGTCCGTGGGCAATTCGAACGCGTAGCAGCCTTTTCGAGTTTTCGAATTTCTAATCAAAACGAAAGCAATACTTCAGTTCTTTTCACTATTATCGTGGATAATGGGTCTCAAGCCAGTGATTTATGCTGAAATAGAATCATGATTTTTTCCGCGCAAGATTCCTTTAAGCATTAACTTCGCAGCAAAAACACCACTTTTCGATAGGGTTATAATCGTGCTGCCTAATGACACCAGGCGCGCCCTTGTCTTCAACACCCATTTATACGTGTCACCTGCTTTAACATGCGTTCGTTATGATAATGTGGCTAATGGCATTGAATCACGTTGTTCGAACGGGATACGCTAAATTTTGACCCCACGCTCTTGTAAAATTGTTGCTCAATCACCGACGAAGTTATACGATACGCCAGACTCGGTTTGTCAGACACAGTTTGATATGCATGAAGAAGAGCGTGCTCGACAAGGGGCGAGTTCCCGAAATAAGGCATGAATGCTTGCATCGACTGTCGATACTGTTCCCTAAACGAAAGTTAGGGTTGGGTAGATAGGGTTCAAATATATCGCACGGAAACTTACCTCGTTTATTAGGGCTTTGTTCTTAGGATCTTCCGCTGAGATCGTATGGTTAAACCAGAATCCATAGCGATACATGTAGTACGGTAACCAGTACGTGCCCTCGTCTTTTACTGTGCCAATTATAGCGCTCACATCTTTTTTGAAGTTACGACTGCGAAGGCGTTCGAACACGTCACCCTATGATTGTGAAGTGTTATCATAAGGGACTGGCTGGGGTCAAAGATCTGCTTACTTGGAAGAAGTTCCTATCAGCGCTGACGGGCACAAAAGCAAACGTCATCGGCAAACCGATGTCACTTGAAACTGAATCGGCTTCTACCTAAAATGGAACTTTTACATGAAAAGAAATGGGGAAGAGCAGAATTCCAGCGTGCAGAAATGATGGAAAGGGAAGTTGACTTGCAAGGGAATGGGATGGAACGTTGAAGGAATATGTGGAATAGGGGCTGAAGACGAAGATGGGGCAGTGGCAAGGAAGGGTCAGCCTTCGCGTTTGGCCCACCATACGATTTCTTATTCATCGTTAAAGAGGTCGCCCACAAATGCGATGAACCCCTCCTCCTCATCACCATGGCTGTTTCCGGATTGTTCGATTCTGAGAACAGCACACACTCCAACTCGATCCACATGCCCCTTTCCTTTGTGAAACGATGGTCGATCGAGAGGGGGAGGGGGAGCGGAAGAGATGGGAAATCAGTGAACCTCAAAGAAGGATTTTAATAAATTTTCTAATTTTATTAGAATTTCTTCCTTTAATCATAATGCTTTGATTTTGCCCACTTCGTACTTCGTTTTGAAAGTTTTTTGCCAAAAGTTCCAAAAAATCCGTCTCTCGGACTCACGTTCCCCTCCGCTTCTAAAAATACGACTCCCTCTCCTGGTAGTGGTCCTAACAACGACCTGGTCTCAACCAGCGTCATCTGAACCTTTCATTCATCTGACGGGTTCTACAACATCAGATTCTTCTGGTAGGATGGATACACTACTTTGTGCGAAGACATGAACCAAAAATAAGTGCATATTTCGGACACACGTTCAACTTTCAGCACGTTTCAAGTGGAGAAGTTATGATGCAACCCAAAAACAGACCGATCAATTTAGAACACTTTGTTCCGAGTAGGACAATGAGAAACCGCTCACTTGTAACTGGACAGCCTTACAGAGAAGTAAAATATCATATCAAATCACAAGGCCCTCGTTTTAAGAATACCCGTGGCATTTGAAATTACTGTTATTACGTATTACCTATAAGCCTCTTCCCCATTCCCCCTCCCACCTCCTCCAAATCAAACTTCAAGCAGTACCATATTTCTATCAGGTCTTTCTTAAACACGTTAAACACTTCCCCGGAATATTTTATTGGTTCTATTTATTTATGTTTGATCCAATCAATTTTAGGCATATTTCCCTCACCTGGATAACACTGGCTGGAGCTGCACGTAGGCAATTCTGGATCGCGGCGGTGTCGGTGCTTCTCGAAGTGCAATTGAGCCGTTTTGCAAGTCTCAACGACAATTCGAGCATGGTGTCCGGCGTTCGGCTTGCCCACGAGTTCATTATCGTTCCACTCTGGAAACATCTCTCATCATTTTTTATGGCGCGCAAAAAGTTGAAGAATTTGCAGCAAAAAATACTTTTCTCTAGCCCAAAAATTGTTTTAGAAAAACCAGAGTTTGGAGGTTGCGCAGAAGTTGGAGGCGGTGTACCTCATTACACCCATAGTGACTCGCCACTGAAGAAGATTCGGTCCTCGTTCCGCCACTTGATGGTGCAATAGATTTTTAGGGCTCCATCAGGGGCGCGCCGCTATCACTCCTCCAGCGCCGTCACTGCCTTTGATAGAGCAGGATCAAAGGCAGTCATAACGAGGCTGGAGACGTAGCGGTTTTGATGACGTCATTGAACACCAGTGGTGTAACGGCGTTAGAAGCTCCTAACCACACCCTCCAGCACGGTGAAAGATTGAGTCAACCAATAACGATAAATGATGTCATCATAACCGCGCCGCACTTCAACCATCGTGATCACTGCCTTTAAGTCTTGGTTTTACCTTTAGAGGAATGAGTGTCTCTGAGGTCTCAAGTAAGTGATCATACCAAAAAGCGTATAGCATAACACAATTGACACATTGTGCGTTGCCGCGCAGCAACCGCGTGCGTCCATTGCGGGCGTTTTTGTTAGTGATGAGAAAATCGTCGTGATTAGTGCAAGGTTGAAAACCGAGAAAAACACCTACATTGGCGATTATTTTGTTGAAGTATGGATAGCTGCCCGGAGCCGCAATATGAGCAGTGGCCGAGGCGGAACCAGCCGATTCACCGAATAGAGTCACACGAGTAGGATCGCCACCAAATGAGCCTTGAATGCATCAATAAAGGATTTTTCATCCAGGACCATAATAAACAATTGCACCCACCAATATTTTCGTGCACCCATTGCAGAGCCAATTGTTGGTCTAACAGACCCATATTTCCTGGTACAGGTGAATCGTCGCCGAGGTAGAGAAAACCGAATGGTCCCAATCTGAAGAGGAGTCGAAACTGATGGAAGCTTTGATAACGAAGTCCCAGAGCGAGATCTTACCTATAGTTTATGTTCACCACAATTGTGTGCTTTTTGGCCGCCAACGCCGTACCGTCGTAGAGATCTAGCGAAGGAGAACCGCTGAAGAAGCCTGAACATACCAGTTACTGAGATTTTCAACTTGATACTTTAGCAGGAAAGGTTTGAGAGACCAGGAATAGCCTGTCCGACAGAGACGCCGACAAACAGCGGCAGCCAAGACACACTTCCTTCTCATCTCTGTCACTTAATTTTCAGATTCCTGACAGAAAATTCGGTGCGAAACTTCCCCTGCGAAAAGGGGCGTGGTTTGGATGAGTTGTGTGCTATTGCCAATACCGCCTTGTCACATGCATATGGCTGGCACAAAGATTGAAACTGTGCATGTTTAGTTAGAGGATGAGCGGCATATAGCCCCCATGACACAAGAATCCGTGGCAAATAGTGCGAGGCGTTGAAGGCAAGCCTCGCAGCGAAGCCTGTTATCATTTCATCTGCCCTCAGTGACTCGTAGGCTTCTTTTGGACACCGAATCAGCCTGGCTGCACGAGCGACGCAGTCTGAACGGCTTGGACTAAACACCGCAAATTTTGTCGCATTGAGACGTCGTGTTCATTTGGCTCACACCGCCCGGACACGACGCAGACACCAAACAGCGTCTAGCCTATTCAGGTGAACTCGTCCGAGCCACGCCTCCTTGCGAAGGAAACGCTAAGTGCTATTCAGAGAGCGCGATGGCACAGTTTGAGGGTTTTAACCATTTCTAGGTCAGTCGAGCCTCGAAGCAGTCCTTGAAGGCAAGAATCAGGATTTATTGGTGGGTTGATTCCACTCAAATGTGAAAGTAGGGATGGGAGGTGGACCGCCAGTGGAGAAAAAAGGAAAGAAAATCCTGAAATACACAGGAAATACGAGCATTTTGCTCTATGCTGTGGAGAAGTTCAAAAGGCAGGCAGGGAGATGAGAGATAATGTGAGCGCGGAGAGCGGTAGAGAAGTCCGAGAAGAGAGAGCATAGCAGATCAACGGCGACGCAGACAAGATATCGAACGGTGGGCGGACCATGTTAAGTTTGGTGGAGTCTGTTAGAAGTCCATGGCGCCTAGGGTCCTAGTGACGCGTTTCGATGTAGAAAGGTGGCGCTACCTTTGCACTTGCGTACCCAGCACTTCTAGCCATGGTAAGGGCTTCTTAGGTGGGTCTGAGCCCGAACTTTGCCTTTTGAACAGCATTGAACCAATTTTTTTCGCATTGTTTTTTTTCGCACTTGAAAAGCACCTCCTCTTACTAATATAACATGGCGCCACCACACGCCACGACGAAACTCAAAAACAAAGGATAGGGCGCTATTTGATGAAAACAAATATGAGGTTTCGCCATACGTAATTGTGGGTTTTTGCAGTAAGCAGGTGTTTTTTCTTCGCTTTTTAGTGAAAATGGCGCCGGTTTGCTCGGTCCCCTATTTTGAGGTGAGACTGAACAAGACAGCACAAAATAAATTGCCATGTGTAATCTGAAGAAAATCATTATATCTCATGTCAAGAAATTCGCACATATCACGAAAACGGTTGGTAGGCGATTATTAGCTGGCAGTCAACAGCGTGAATGTGTTAAAATCTTTTTACAAATAAGATATCTCGGATTAAAATCCTTCGCACTCTGCTTCTAACAAATTTCCTGTAAAACAAAAAAGGATTGTAGCTCACCTCCTCCGAAAATCCAGACAATAACAGAACCATCGTGATTTGCCGGTACCCATATATTCATATTCAAGCAATCCTCACTGATTCCCTAAAAGGAAACGTATAGCTGAGAAAATAAGTAGTGCAAGCCATGACATTCTGAAAAAGCGGCCTTCACAGTCCTTTTTGCGCGAATTTGCCGCTTGTCGCCCGCGGCGGTGGTGGTTTACCTATTCACTGTCCCCTTTAGATCATCTTACAATCCTAAATTTGCCTACCGCTTGCTTCACAAATATGAATTTTCTAGCAAATTTGAGCCCACTATAATTCGTGAACTCCTGAATTGAAGCCGATAGTAATGTTTCATATGTACACATCAAAGATTCCACAAATGGACAACAAAACAGTGAGGTCTTCTTCTCAGCAGAGTTCACAGATAGAGCAAACCCGTGATAGGTGCACTTTACGATGACCTTTAGAACCAACTCCATAATGAATAAATTCGTACATTTGGAGGATTCCACATTTCGGCACCGGGAAACTGCGGGAATGCGGTGTCGATGGTAAGGAAACACGTCCTTGCAGGAGTCCGAGCTTCCAATTCGCCTGAAATTCGTTTATTATTTTTCTTAGCTGATTATGCATCTGATCATCTCTCCATTAATCCATTTGTAGCGGCTACGGTCGACCTTGGATGGCAGGAGTGACGCGCACGAGGATCAAGGGCGTGAGATCAGGGACCGTGAGCAGCGAACATCGACCAGGTATGGGGATATATCCCGACGACCGTATGCAGCAATTTTAAAAGTCGTCGGGGTATAACCTCATCCCCTACCGTAGCTAGCTTCATACGGTCCCAGAACCAGGCTATGCGATCCGGCACTGCGCAGCATAGCTGCATTTGGATGATAAATGTGGAAGGAAAAGCGGTAGCGCTTACAAGGAGGTCTTTCAGGACATGGAGCGCTTTTTCGAAATGGTTTTCTGCATGTTGTAGGGGCTCATGCGAGGAACACAGAACCATGATCCATTTTTCCTGAACGCCTCCAGGAATGTCAAAACAGTGGTGAAGAAATGGTCCAGAGTTCGATCCCCGGTGATGACTAATTTTTGCAATATAGTTTGGCGCCCCAGATTGCCGCCAAATGGGCGCCATCGTCGAGAATAGATGTCATTGTCGTGTTTTGCGGCAATTTGGAGGCGCCAACATAAATTGCAAAAATTTGTCATCACGGAGGATCGAACTTTGGACCATTTCTTCCCCGCTGTTTTGACATTCCTGGGGCGTTCAGGAAAAATGGACCATGGTTCTGTGTTCCTCACATGAGCCTCTACAACATGCAGAAAACCATTTTGAAAAACGCTCCATGTCCTGAAAGGCCTCTTTGTTAGAATCAACCAGTCTCTTTGAGATAACACACGAATTCAGATTCTCATCATAATTATAGTATAATAATAATTCAATAAAAATAATTCAACTAGACAATGTGTTGGGGAAGTTAGATGATGTCCTACTTAAAAGCAGATGCTTCGAAAATTTTGACTTTGAAGAAGGGGTAGTGGTGTATACAGGGGTGGCCAAAAAAAAGAGACACTTTGCCCATGGCGCACATCATCGAACTTTTCGTCGCACAGGAGTGCCGATGTTAATGAAAGTTTTACAGAAGCAGCCCTCCTTCGCTGTCCCCGCCGTCTCCAGAATATGACGTCATCTACCGCCACCGTCGAGCTCAACGAGGCTTACC
>MU872942.1:6436-17051 GCA_036418205.1 Ostertagia ostertagi | reverse complement strand
CGGTTGGTACGATAGGAGAGTACTGACGCAAGTGGTGCAGCTGGTCCAGCAGCTCCGCCAGAAGGGCTGGTTTGCTCACCCCAGGACTAAGCCTTGGAGAGGGGACGGACCCGTCCTCTCTTTAAGGCTTAGTTCTGAGGTAAGCACCAAATTGTGGCGGTTCTAAGGACCGAGTTGAAGTGGTCCGTCCACCGTCGGGGACTCCATCCCCTCCCCAACATTCAGCATACGGTCCCAGCCGAAGCGCCAAAAGGGCTGGTTTGCTTACGTCCGCTGATGTTAGATTCTTGTTGACGTCGTTAAAATTTAATGCTATATTCGGGTTGAGAGCCACAATAGAAGAAGTTTTAGAAAAAAAATTTTGATCCACTTCATTCCTAATGGGATTGTAACAGTACAATAAAGCCCTTAGGTTGCTTTTTCTCACGTTCATCGACTTGAAGAAGGCCTTCGACTCTGTGGAGACAGAAGCGGTCATCGAAGCCTTGGGCAACCAGGGCGTCCCTACTCAGTACATCAAGGATTCTTCGTGAGCTCTACAGCAACTTTACGACCAGAATCTCACCATTCTACAAGGAGGTCATCATCGACGTCAAGAGAGGGGTTCGACAGGGCGACACCATCTCGCCCAAACTCTTCAGCGCCGCTCTCGAGAACGTCATGCGTCAACTGGAATGGGAGTGAAGGTCGACGGCCGGCAACTACACCACCTTCGTTTTGCTGACGACATCGTTCTTATAACGCCGAACATCGAGCAAGCGGAGCGAATGCTGGCTGATTTCGACTGCGCCTGTGGTAAGGTTGGTCTACAGCTGAACCTAACGAAGACGATGTTTATGAGAAACGGATTGGTTCCTGATGCCCCATTCACGCTCAACGGAACGAACATCACCGAATGTACCTAGGTCGGGAAATCAATATGATGAACGATCTAGCTCCAGAGCTGAGCAGGAGGAAACGAGCGGCTTGGGGAGCGTTCAAGAACATCGAGGGAGTAGTGAAGAAGACGAAGAACATCCGGCTCCGTGCCCACCTCTTCGATTCCGCAGTCCTTCCTGCCCTAACCTACGCCTCAGAGACTTGGACTCTGCGCAGGCAGGACGAGCATGCGGTCAGCGTTATCCAACGCGCTGTCGAGAGTACAACGCTTGGATGCCCAATCACTGATGTGACATTCGTGTGTCCGCAAATCACCCGACAGAACACAAGGGCCTTGCAAAATGAGCTGTAGCAGCTGCAATTTCTTTTTTTTCATTTATCTACTACGTATTGTCCGACGCCCTCTCATCTGTTGCGCTCTCTCCTCTCTCCGCGCTCAGTCTTCCATTGCCTACAGTACGCCATAGCCGAACTGCGATGGTGAACTAAGTCCCCCTAGAATCGCTAAGCCGTTTTTGACGGAGATTTTTTTACATTTTTCTTTACCAATTTAGCTCCGCTCGCTACCGCGTGCATGACACGGAAGCCTTTGATAGATCTGATAGTCAGTGAGCTCTAGGTATCACCGCTAAAACGATAACTGCTTCGTTAAATGCATTGATTGTTCCGCTGCATAGGCGGCCCCTCTTGAGCTGAAGTCCACTCAGTTTTATAAGCCGCAGTGAAGTGCAGAGCTAAAGTGGCGTATGTAAACAACTACCTATCAAGGTAATTCAGCGGTCGAATAGTATCTGATGATCTCGGAACGGAATACCCAGTACTCATTACCGTATTTAATTGAGCATCCCATTCACCCTAAGAACTCTACAAAGTGTAGCGGTTGAAAAGTGTGAGTTTACAATTACAACGCTAATGAAATGATATTGAGAAATGCTCTACACGTTTGGCCTTTCAAGTGATCGCCGTTTTTACTTTTTGACCCCCACCAAATATGTTCCCGTCCCACCTCCTCTATCTTTTTCAAAATCAGCTCCTGACGACTGCTATGTATTTCGTGACACACACATACAGACAGACATAACATTTCATATATAGTAGGGACTGCCGCCCATTTCATACTAATACGTTCGCATTCATTGCCCGATCACACCCGTTTTGATGGCATATGACCTTTAACACATTCACGCCGATGGGCGTCCATATGGGCTGCCAACAACATGTGCTCTGGACGATGGCAGCCCATATGGGCTGCCAAGCTGATAATCGCTTGCCAGGCGCTAGGAATGGACAGATAGGTGGGCAAACCTCGTAATCGAGTGAGAAATGCTTTTAAATTCCTTCACCGGGGAAAGTGAATAAATGCTCTCTTTTCGTAACCACTATTTGTCGTGTTTCGAATCGGAAATACTCACTTCTATAGGCTCAGATAATCCTTGTACAACCACTAACATATGATGAAAATCATTTTTGTGGATGCATGATTCTGTTCATCTTTCCAGTATAAAATCTGAGGTGATGTGGTGGGGCAGCGGCGCCCACAAAATCGCGTCCGTCCCACGCGACCAAAAGGCCGATGTCATAGTTTGCGAATCGAACGTTGCGCCAGCGAATCGAACTATGTACCAGCAAGTCCAACGATGTACCAGGCGGCTCATTGTGCGGGACTCTAACGTTCAAACGGAAAGCCGCCAAGGGGAGGCGGTCCACGGTTTACGGACTACTTGCACTCCGGCCTTTAAATTCGCCGACCGCGCCATTTTTTCTGCTCTCGTCTGCGCACTCCCGCCAAGATGAGTCTCTAACTGCTGTGCTCTGGAGCGGTGACATCAGCGCTGACTCACCGGTACACCGCTCAGTGGTGTGCCCTTGCCTGGCTCTCGCGATGATTCACAGTCACGTGAATGAGAGGAGTGCGCTGTGGCACTGAGGGCGCGCACGGTGATGCTTGAAAAAGGGAACTCGACTGAGAAAAAGGGTAAGGAAAACGTGTAGGGATCGGTTGAGAATCAAGGCTAGGTTTCTAAGACCTTGTGAAATCCTGAAGTAGGTTCCTGAATCGCAGCACCATCAGCTTCCCCAAGTAAAACTTTAAAAACTGAGCAGTATTACACTATTATAACCTCAGTAAGGGTTAGACGAGTGATTTGCGTGAAAAAACCCCACTTGTTTTGGGGTTATTGAGCGTCCTGATCACGAATATGGCATCCTTTTCTGACGCAGGCGTCAAACTGGCTTCAGCTGGCGCCATGACTGTTGTCACCAAATCCGCTGTAAACTTAATTACAGGGTTTATTTGGAGTCCTATTAGGAATATACTCACATACTTCAATTTTGCAACATGATGCGTGGTACCCACACTGGAGTCTCAACTTCCCCTCCTAAGCTTAATTCTAAGCGCTAGAAAGTCGTTCTTCAAAACAAAGACGCATCATCAGAGAGCAAATCCTCTATCGTTGTCACGATTTGCAATCGAGGGCGCCCATCCAGTCATGTTTGGTTCACGTGAAACCGCGCTGCAACGAAGCGATGGTGCTCTCACCGCATTCGATCGATCATGTCTCTCGCCAGCTGGGGGTAGAGATGCAGTGGTCTCTCTCCGAGGAGAGGGTAGAGACGGCGCGAGAATGCCTGAGTCATCGGGAGTCCCCCTTTTCTCTGCGCTATGACCCGTTCGCAGTCAGAGAGCCTAGAGGGAGTGCCGCAGATCCGTAACAGGTCATATGGCGCGATCCCATTTGGCATTAGAGCGCACAGTATCCAGGACAACTCGTCCGTATCACACAGCTGCTAGACTTCAGCAATTGATCGATGTGATAATTTGGGCCCTCAAAAATCTCGCTGAGTCCCAAAGATCTAAAAAAAGAGTGGGTAGCTTCGTTGGCCTGATGCCAAGGCAAGATGAACGGAACAGAATGTGTTGCGCGGACGAGTTGTCCGGCCACAGCAGGAATGTAATTACGGCCTGTGCGCTCCAATGCCAGTGGGATCGCGCCATATGACGCACACCCCTTTGACCAAAACAGTGTCCACTATCAAGTCCGCGCGTTTACAAAACTGATCCACAGTTCACGCGAAAAGTGTTTTGAAAGTGCGAGCTCGCCTGAACGTTGGGTCCCGACTAAATGAGTCGGCTAGTCATAGTTCGCACTGCACTGTGCACGCTTGGATTCTAGCGATCCGCTAGCGAATCGCTCGATTCGCAAACTATGACATTGGCCAAAAGTGGAAAAGGGGGGTCGTCGTGAATGTGTTAAACGTTAAACTGTAGGAGAAGAGGAATTCTTAGTCCAGTGATAAGGAGGAGGTAAAGAGCCCAAGGAGCCCTGCTTAAATAAAGAAATTTGAAGGTACAAGTAGTGTCATACATTTGCGGCTAATCTCACTTCAAATGTTCACCCACAACACAAAGGTCCATTCAGCCTTGACCAAGCTATATCCTACTAACCTTGACAAAGGGCTATTTCCATGGAACTACAGTCTACTTCTCGAAGTCGGATTGGGGCGTGTCACCGGAATTGACGAGGTACACTTGATAGAAGACGTGTGCATAAGCTGTTTCTAACATACTCCGCTGGATATCAGCAAAGCATGCTGGAAGCAGCTTATCCGCGCAACTTCTATCAAGTGCGGTGGCTGCCACGTCATTTCCGGTGACACGCCCAATCAGACTTCGAGATGTGGACTGTAGCCATAAGGCTTTTCACATAAACTAGTCAACGCAGTGCTGTTCGTATAATCAAGGGCGGTGAACGCGATTGCGGACATTGCACTTCCTACACGAAATTCGAGCGCGATTTCCGAAATTGCTTTCCATAGCTGGAATTTCCTGTGATTTTCTAGATTCGCAGCTGTTTTTTTTTAGTTTTGAGATATGCATGTTTACATTTTCTTCCCTCCTCAGGTATGGAGGTGGATGAGGGACCAATTACAGCTGGAGATGGAATCAAAACCTTCGTAGATGAGGTATGCGCTCACGAACTCGATTGTTTCCGATCTTGCAAGCTTTTTTGTGTGTTTTGAGAGACATATTCGAAGTTTTTCAGGTTGAACATACAGTGAGACAAGCTCGTGTCGCAGCGCATAGCCATGTGAAAGGCTTAGGTCTTGATCCTGTAACAAGAGAGGCTCTTCCTAATGTTAGTTCTTTACATGTTCGAAGCAGAAACTTCATACTGTTCATTTCATGTGTGTTGCGCCTCTCGGCTGAAGCTGAGGACATTGTTATTATTTGTTCTAAGCTTAAACCTTGGATAGTCTCTGTAAGCTCTTCCATAGTCGATCATCCGATCGTAACGATGGGACTCGTCGGACGATGGATATGTATCTAATTCGGTGTGATCATTACGAACAAACGAAAAACTATGGAAGTGCCCTAGCGGGCTCAAGCTTCAATAAATTTAGTGAATAACATGCTGTATGAAAAAGATCGTGTAATTACAGGCTGGAGGGCTAGTAGGACAAACGCTTGCGCGCACTGCTGCAGGAGTATTTGTTGATTTGGTCAAAATGAAGAATATGGCCGGAAGGGCGTTACTTCTCGCAGGACCGCCGGGAACAGGTACATTTGAATAGAGTAGGGGCTCAGAGCGGGGGGAGGGCTTTGGATGCGAAATTCATATCACCTGAAGTGATTCAGTTTTTACAGGGAAGAAACATTGAACCCTCTGGGGAGAGTGTAAAAACGGAAGCGAAATAGTTCATGCATCCCGGATTTCCTTCCCTTCAAAAATTGACTTCGGCAGCTGTTGCACCACAGCCCCCCCCCCTCCCTTATGAATGAGATCCAAAGGGTTCTCTTATCCGCATTATTTCTCTGCCTTCCCTCTATATGAACGCTATTGTCTTGTGCATTTATGGTGTTTTGCCTCTATGTATGATTATTGCGTACATTTCTGTTGTCATTCAGAAAGTGGCCCTAGTCATCGATACTAAAGTTGGGTTATAGGCGATCAGTTTGAACATAGCTCAGAATAGCTATGCTAACACTTGACGGGATGCAATGGGTAGAAGTATCTGACTTCCCGTTCAAGAGGTTGATAGTTCGATGCCGGTATTGGCGGTTTTTCGGTTTCCTTAGCCGATACCAAATGGTTAGGGCGAGGGGGGGAAAACAGCGTAGCGCAGGCCTCAAAGACGCTGGAGAGCCAAGGGTTTCGCATTTGTCCTATGTGTTGCATCTGGAGGCTAGTATATCTCCCAGTGAAGAGTTTGAAAGAACTGAAATCTCTGGAGAACTTCGAGAGAATAGGTAATGCCTTTTGAGACATGCTCTTGACAGTTTTCGTGTATGTGTATTGAGTTTTTTTAAGAGATTGCGGCAGTAAAAGAGAGAAGAAGGGGAGTGATGAAGTGTGAGCATGACTAGACTTACTACCCAGTACGAGAACAAGACGAAATCACGTTGGTGGATAGGTAAGCGATCAAGACGTATTAATACAGTAAGTAGAAAACTAACGATGTTGCCTTGTCGGTGAGGACATTGTTTGGATTGTACAATGATTCTTCAGTGCGTGGTCATTTCATTTATCTTTTTTGGACTGGAATACATTGACTTTCAGGCCACTGCTTCGATTGTAACGGTTTCTATGTAGCTTGTTTGGAAAAAAACTATAGGCTATACATTCTGAGTCAGGCTCATGAAGAACGCGAAAAGGGAAGCAAACAGCTGAGTCGATCGTATTTATGATAGTATTCTTAAGCAGAAGGTTGAAATTGGTGACGTGATCTACATTGAGGCCAACAGCGGTGCAGTCAAAGTACGTTTTCTTCTTTTGTTTTGCTCCAAATGGACCCTGAATTGAAAGGAGTTTCTCATATAACTGTTTTCTTGTTTTAGGCCATTTTCCTTTCAAATATGTGTGTTAGTCCTGTGCGTTGAAATTCGATTAATTGATAAACTACGATTCATTCAGCGTCTGGGTCGTTGCAGAGTAACTGCTCGGTGGTTTGAGTCGTGAAGGGCTGATAGTTCCATTCGCTCTTCCCAAAAGGTAGTTCAATAAGACAAGGATCTTGTTTCAGGGTTAAGTCAAGGTCGTTGTGGCCATGAGTCACATTAGAGCCACTGAACGGTATTAGGGAGTCTGCGTTAGAAACTCACACTTTTTACATTATCATGCTTTCTCTTTCCTTTTGATGTTTTTCATAAATTTTGACTTTTCAAAGCGGTGCTCACATATTATCTTCTGAGATCCATGATGGTCCAAGTCAGCCTTTCACGACATATTCTTTTCCATTTCACATATTTGCTTAAGGATATCACGCTTCACGATCTCGACATTGCAAACGCTCGCCCACAAGGGCAGCAAGGAAATCTTAGTTCTATGTTCAGTCAGCTATTTCAAACCGAAAAAGACGGAAATAACAGGTGAGTCTCCATATTTATTCACAGAGCCACCTAGTGGCGCTTACCCACCGAAGCGTTAACGCACCTTTGTGATTACAGATAAGCTACGTAGTGAAATTAACAATGTGGTCAACGATTATATTGATCAGGTGGGTTCGAAAATTCTATTACCAACAAACCTAACAGCATTCTACAGTTCTTAGTTTTTAATACTCTTGTTAAGAGTCGGACTACTCCAGGAGTACGGGGTCATTATTCGGTCCATAGAGGGTACACTTCAATGAATAGAGTCATTAATACGTCCTATCCTATCCTTCCCCTAAGTGACACGTCCCAAGCTGCTGAGTCTATCCTATTCTTGAGGGAGGCAGAGTTGCTTCATTGAACCCGTCATTGAACTCGTGATTTCGCAGCTACTCTCAACTATTGAGGCATTCTTTTCTCTGAGGGGTCGCGTTGCTGGAGCCAGAAACGCAAAGTATGGCTGGTCCTATGACGCAACCCTGTCTCCCCCAACCACAGGATAGGATCAGCGGTGGGGGACGCGCTCCTTTGAGTGGGGAGGGGATAGGATACGGCTCCTGAGAACTAAAGCACTATTTCCCATGCTATTTGGTCGGTATAATCAGGGAAGAACGTTATGTGTAGTAGTTTGCAGGGAGTGGCCGAGTTGATGCCGGGTGTGTTGTTCATTGATGAGGTACATATGCTTGATTTGGAATGTTTCACTTATCTCCATCGAGCACTCGAAAGTACCATCAGTCCTGTTGTGATTTTTGCTACGAACAGAGGAGTGTGCAAAATCAGGTGAGCAAGCGTTTGTCGTAAACTTCTGAGCCATCCCCATCATTGTTTGCAAACAATATAACAGGGGCTCGGACGAGACGTCACCTCACGGAATGCCTCGGGATCTTCTCGACAGAGTTCTTATTGTACCAACTATTGAGTATTCTGTAGAAGAACTTAAAAAAGTGAGTCTTATCAAGGCTTCTTCACATAGTTAGTCGTCGGAACAAGTAACCAAATTACTGTATAGACATTCTACCTTGAAAATAAGTTCTTGCAGCATAGAGCCTGCTTGTCATGTTGTCAGTTTTTTTGTGTCACCAGATAAACTAATTCTGTCATGGTTTCAGATAATTTCTATTCGAGCTGCCGCTGAACATGTAAATATGTCGCCTTCTTGTCTGAAAATTGTTCGCAGATCTTGCGCACGAAACTTCGATGAGGTTTGTTGGTCGCCTCTAGTGTTCTGTATTTCAAGTAAAATACACAATCTATTCCAGAGCTGTCGCACAACTACTAACTCCGGCACGCATACATGCCCAAGTCAGTGGTCGCGAAATCGTTGAGGTGAGCAAAGACTATTTGTGGTATTTCCATTTCCCACTAATTTCTCCGTATTTTTAGGATGACGACATCAAGGAGATCGCGGATCTTTTTGTTATCAACCGGCGCAATGAAAACCCATCTGGTGTCTCTGATGGGGCTGCAGCTGATTCCTAAAAATATTATGTTAAGTTTGCTTTGTTAACGTTGTTTTCTCTGGTTGTTGAACGGTCCGCACTCGTTAGTCCTGATACTCAATTTTTCGTTGTTTACATGTTTACATATTTTTGCATAAAAATCTAAGATTTTGTAGAAAATGGGCGCCAAGTTCAGTAGAACCTCATAGAACTGAAAAATCAAAGAACACATGCCTTTTGATTGATACATCTGTTTACAAGTGCTGTCCAACAGAAACCCAACGCTTTAACGGGGACGTCTCTTCAGCCAGACATCAGGCTTTTGAATTCAAACAACAAACGAAAATAAAAAAAAGCCTCATGGAACAAAGCAGGCCAATGCTTAGCGTAAAGGATGACTTGAAAAGCTTACTGAGAAAAACTGTGAAAAGGAATCGCGAGATCTTTTCCCCCACCAACTAGGCTATGAATGAAACATTTAAGGTTTTCTTGCATTCGCAAAGGTGAAGTAACTTCCTAGCAGATCATACAATAATCGAGAGATTTCAAGAATACCAGCGTATGGGCCTTCCATTCAAACCCAATATGCCGACAATGCAGCCACTAGCTGACAATGTCTTACTCGGGACCGGTAGCTGCCGTGTTGCAAATGAAATTCTGATATTTCTTTCCTGGAAAGAATCTTCGTACCTTCTCCCATATATGCCAGCCCTGGTCAGGGGAAATCCCTGACTCTCCTGCATTGCGCTAATCTCGGCACAACCACTTGCTCTTTCCCGAAATATCACATCGTGCGTGAAAACGTTGCATATATACATAGTCGGGGAAATAAATGCCGTGTTTACTAGAGACCTCCAAAAGTGAATTTCTGAAGATTAAAAAACTCTGCTCAGAATGGGTATAAGTGTTAAAGATATACAATACAACTTTTTTGGCCGCCTTCCTCACTCCTAAAATAATTTGAAGTTTCAGTGAACTTTCATTTGGTATCATACCTTACTTGCGAATTGACCTAGTCAGCGAAAGACGAAAACCTGTTCAACACTATGGAATAAAGGTAGGAGCAAGTATTCCAAACTTAAGGAACTTGCAACGCGCTCAAGGCTTGGTTTCAAAGTAACATAGCACTTGTCACATTTGAGAACTTCCACCCCATATAAATTTTGGAAGTCCAATTGGTTGCCTACACCGCATTTCCATCAATTTGGGGCTAAAAAAACAGAAGAACAGTGACATGGTCGTGGGTTCAAAACCTGTGAAATTCCTAGATACACTTCATGTTTTACTTCCTGAGATCCGAGACTGAAGGAAGAATGCTTGTCATTTCTCTTTCTCCGCCTGTCGCGTAACGTCGTGCAACGATTTGCTGCGCCCTTTCACTGCGATTTCAGACACCTAAAAGGATAGCGCTTCACTTGAGAAACTGTACGTTCAGCGAATCCAACGTCAAGTTCAAATACCTTTCGTTTTGCATCAAAATCCAGTTGCTGCTTTGTAAAAAATGCAGTTACGTAACATTTCAGTGCACTCCTCAAATGTGGAGCTGGACTGCCGTATATTTTCAACAGTGCTGAACAGTATTTGAATTACCTCAAAGTCAGTGTTTTACACTTTCAAAACATAAAAATCATAAAAATCACCTCAGAGCGTTCTCAAGGTCGAACTGTACGCCAGAGAGCAACGCCGTTTGCTGATTCAGTAGAATTCTTCGATTTACAAGTCCAGGTAAACTGCGTCCCACATGTTCTGTAGCTCTTCATACACACAAGCAGGCTAATCAGAAGCGCTAAGTGTAATAAGTTACCTTGTAAACGGTAAAGCGCTAACGATGGATCATGATCAAGTATACGCACTGCATCCGTCAAACGTTCCGCCACTTAATCGACCTTCATTGGTTAACTACTTTGCTAAATTTTGAAGACGT
>MU872940.1:5466-17243 GCA_036418205.1 Ostertagia ostertagi | reverse complement strand
CCCAGGAAAAATTATTATCAAATTTATGCTGCCTGCGCGTGTCTCCATAAAAGGATAAAGGATAACTGTTATACCTATACAATGACTTGCGGGGGCCAGCCGATGTTCAAGTCAGTGTTTTTTATCCTCCCAGACAAGTCTGGTACCAATTAACCGACCCCGGAGGGATGGAAGGCTTGGTTGGCCCGGGCGACTCACGACCCAGGATTTGATCCCGGACCGCTCGCGTGGTGAGCGCGCCACTTGTCACTACACCACTTCCGCCCTGCGTTTCTCTATAGCATGCAAAAACGTTTCGAAAAATTGTTCCATCTAAGACTCCCTGGTTAGTCCAATGTCTCTTACACCGGCCTGTTTGGATTGTCCCGGGGCCTCATCACAATTTTCTAGCCGCGCAGCTGCGGTACCTGGGAGGGTGGTGTAGTTGATAGCAGTCTGCAGTATCGATTAATGATATGTAGCACACTATCATTACATTCCTTTACTGTGGTCATAGAGTGTGTTTCATTTCCATCTGACAAGAATGGGATTCCCATGGTGAGTAGTCTGCGATTGTGTTTTACAGACACAACGACCCATCCACAGTCTCGATGTCGATGTCAACTTTGTGGTGCTTAGTAGTAATTTCAAATGATGACAAAAACCTAAAAGAAACACCTGGCAGAAGGTCTATAAGCCTTTGGTGTATTTGCATTCAGGAACTCGGGAAATCAGTACACAGCTGGAACTCTACGGCCTACGCATGGATCGGGATCCTGCAGTTATGACATGGAGAGCAGCACCGAAGCGCATAGCGGAGTGAGACGGATGAAAGCCGGCGGCGACAACGTTAGTAAACAGCATTTAAATTACAGGGGAAGAAATGACGCATTCAATCATGACAGCAACCTTGGTTCATGACGGAGCCCTTGAATATGGGGAACCCCGGAACGCAGTCAATCCGTGCGGGGTTTTCGGCTTCTCGACTGAATGCTGCTTTAATCCTCTTGTTGACCCTGTCGTTTCACCGTCACTGTATTGGTCCTATTCATGGAAACATTCCACCGCTCCCAAGTCATCGTTGTCTTACCCTGTCTATACATATTTATCGATACATCTGATTTCACCTTTGGCCGTATCACTGCATGAACTGCTTTCTCTCCGTGCACATCGGTCTGTCTCTCTACATTACAGTACTATGCAAAAACCACTCATCGCCATTTGATATCGGTATTCCTTAGCTATTACCAGTTTTGCTCCGCCCGCTATCGCGCGCATCACACGGCAGGCTTTAGCGAAACTGGAGGACCCATGGAATATCAGCATGAGGTACTCCATTAACCACCTCACTATTGAATGTGTTAGACCTTTCCCAGTTTCGCTGAAGTCCATCGAGAATACGCGTGATAACGTCTGGAGCTGAACTGGCATATTTATCTCACAACTGTAAACATCCAGCATTCTTCTTGAATTCAGATAATTTAGCGGTGAATAGGATTGCTGTCAGTCTCAAAATCAAAAAAATATGGGCGGAAGTGGTGTAGTGGCAAGTGGCACGCTTACCACGCGAGCGGTCCGGGGATCAAATCCTGGGTCGTGAGTCGCCCGGGCCAACCAAGCCTTCCATCCCTCCGGGGTCGGTTAATTGGTACCAGACTTGTCTGGGAGGATAAAAACACTGACTTGTACATCGGCTGGCCCCCGCAAGTCATTGTATAGGCCACATCGCATTCAAACGCCACTACGAATGTACAAATGGAAGTAGAATGCGTGCCGCATCCCAAAAAGGGATTGATCAACGGCAAATGCTTTATCCTTTATCCTTTACCAGATTAGTCCCCCGTCAACCGCCGGGACCTTCCTTTCCTGCGCAAGCTTTCTATCCTCCGCTATGGTCCCTTCCTCCTGTGACACCAACACCTCCTGGAAGTGACGCGTATGCAACACAATGGTGTTTCATACAGTAGAAGGGACACAATCATGATATGACGGTAGATTTTTCGCTTCCCTTCCTCATCCTCCCTTCCTCTCTCCACTGCCCTCCAGCTGCCACTGCAGCACCATGTGGAATGAACGGAAGTGTGCTAAGCAGGTGTTTATATAGCCCTAAGAGTGTTATCACAACTATCCTGCTACAAAACATTGATATCTCAAATCCTGTAAGCTACCCGATTTGTTAGCGGTTTGTTTATCCCATGAGCTTCCTTCTCACTCACTTCATTTTGCGACGGACGCGGACACAGCAGTCGCTACATACATGACACACCAGCCGACACCAACGACACAACAGCATACAGATACAAGAACGAAACAGAGTTTAGCGCGCTTTTAGCTATAGAGAGGGATATTTATTCAGCATTCCATTCGTTCCGTCCACGGAAGAACTTCTAAGAAGGTGATCGGCGCGGTCGGGAAGGCGGGTACAGAGTTGACAACTGTTGGTGAAATGATGAAGGGAAAATGAAAGGTTATCTACAATCGGGTGCCTTCGTATTTTTCTTTTCAAGTTCTTCTCTACGGCTGTCGTCGGGCCAGTCGCTCTATCAGTCCCTCGGTTGCCACGTTTATCGACACACCATAAATATGTTTACATCGCGGCACAGCCGCCTTTATGCATATCAGAAAGATCAGCTGGCTGGGAACGATGCTGCGCGCGGCTGTATGAATTTCGTGACACAGCGCAGCACACAGACAGAAAGACAGATTAGCGTTGGAGTATATTGTAGGGAGATGGCTTTACGCTCAATGATTTCGGTCGTTGAATCGAAGACCGTAATTCTGTCGACTGTTTAGGGGATATATGGCTTTGGCTGAAGTCGATCCGAGAATTAGTTGCGTCTGAGAACGTCTGGAGGTTGACTGGGCATATAGGTTCTCGCAATGTAAAGCAGTCCACTCGTGTTCTTTGGATTCAGAGAGATAATAGCGGGTAGGAATAGGATTGCTTAGTTCAAATTGAAACGAAATATACCTATTTACGCATTGTGGAGGAGATTAAGCCGTTATCACTTTTGGTACACGTCAACCTTATGGGGGGAACCCGCAAAGGCATTAGCCGAGTTTCAATAGGAGATGGGCTTTTTCTTTTGGTATTGATTAGAATGGAGTTAGAATTTACTTAAGTTTGTTTGAGGTTTACGGCAAGCGACTTCTGATCAAGGTAGCGTTTCTATCGATACAGATGTGCACGTGCCCTACGGAGATATTCGTAGAGTGGGGGGGGACGCTTTATGCAACGGCGAGTTACGTGAGCGCCAATAGGCGACTTTGCGTTCTGACGCGCTTATCGCCTTATCGTTGCGTTTCGCTGATCGTGCAGCATCAAAAAATGTTCGCGTGCACTCCGAATACAGCCTCGTCGAGTATGGTTACGGCTCGACAGGGCCAAACGCAAGCCTGGTTAACGGGGTGTTGAGCGGTCTTTTGCTGTTCTATAGCAACTTATTCGGCCTTATCAGTCGTAGTTTTCGTTTTAGCATCCACGCAAACGTGCAGCGGTATGACTACCCCACGTAAACGCTTTGGTTAGTATTAGACGCTCTGTAGTACCAAGATAAACGACGCAAACGCACAAATGTGCGGATGCTCGTGTGCTAGCCCCTTTTAAGCTGCCGATTATGAGACACGTCACCCAGGAGCCTGGCCCCGGGGCCGGGGCTCCCCGGGCCTTTCAGTTGATTATTCGGGGATTTACCATATGACCACTTGTGGTTTCTTAGCCCCACCCCTTAACATAGTATGTAAGGAAACATGGCGCTTATCAATTGCTGTGACCGAGCTATGAGTTGTACGGCCAGAAGACACCACACACACAACCGCTTATGATTTATATATGTGGGGATATTAGTAGGCGATACTAGGCTTTGTTCTACTTAGCAGTGTTATGTGGGGTGGTCCCGGGACATTGGTGGTATATAACAAAAAGTGATAGCAACTGATAAAGGCTGATAAGATGCGTTAGAACGCAAAAGTCGTCGATTCCTGTAAGTAGCTCGCAGTTGACACTAGAGCGTCCATACTCGCAAGTGTCATGTGGGGTGGGACGGGGACATTGTTGGTAGGTGATGGAAAGTGGTTACAACTGATAAGGGCTGATAAGGCGCGTCAGAACGCAAAAGTCGTCGATTCCGTTACCCAGCTCGCGTTGACACCAGAGCGTCCATACTTACAAGTGTTATGTGGGGTGGGACGGGGACATTGTTGGTGGGTGATGGAAAGTGGTTACAACTGATAAGGGCTGATAAGGCGCGTCAGAACGCAAAAATCGTCGATTCCGTTACGCAGCTTGCGCTGACACTAGAGCGTCCCTACTTACAAATTCTATTTGTAGTGGTACGTGCACATTGTATCGATATACCAGCTTACTTAATAGCAGTCGATTGCATAAACTCAATCAAGTCTTCAGCAAATGATAAGTTTCATTTCTAATGCAATATCAAGAAAGCCCAAACTCATTAAACCGCTAATCCTTTCGGGGTTCTAAATAATTGTGAACGAAGATAAACCATAACAATGTAAATAAGCATATTTCGTTTATTCTGCGACTGACAGCAAGAAAATCCGGTGAAACTCCAGTTCGGGGGGGGGCCACTCCATTTTTTCTCCAATACTCAAGATAAGGATTAGAGGGCTCACGACACGTAATCGACTCATTTAAAGTAGACTTCTGATAAATATTGGTGTAATGGGTGAGAAACCCTGAAACGTTTTCACATTTCCGCCTGCCATGACCCAAGGGAACGGTCCTGGACCAGGAGAAAGGACACCTCCGCAAAGGGCTAAGGGTGCAGGAGCTCCAGGGTGGATCACCTGTGCAGAAAAGTGGATGGGATGTGGGCAGGTAGTGTGGAATGTAGGACATCCACCGGTCCTTATCAAAAGTACGCTCGAAATGAGTCGTTCACTTATTATCTTATCCGTAGTGTTCGATAGCCCAAAGAACTGCTCTCTAGTACTACGGATAAGATAGCAATGGAGTGGCCCCCCCGAACTGGAGTTTCACCGAAAATCCTATTCACCGCTAAATTATCTGAATTCAAGAAGAATGCTGGATGTTTACAGTTGTGAGATATACGCAGTTCAGCTCCAGACGTTATCACGCGTATTCTCGATGGACTTCAGCGAAACTGGAAAGGTCTAACACATTCAATAGTGAGGTGGCTAATGGAGTACCTCATGCTGATATTCCATGGGTCCTCCAGTTCGCTAAAGCCTACCGTATGATGCGCTTAATAGCGGGCGGCGCAAACTTGTTCAAAAAGTGGTCGCATTGAGGATTTTTGCCTGAGTACCAAAAAAGTACTACTCCAAAAGGTATTCTTTCGCTGCATTGGCACTAGTTCAACGACTATAGCTCCTTTCAGGGCGATTATATACTAAAGTAGGAGCAGATTCAAAATCCTCGTGCTTTTCTCTTTCCAAAAAGTGTAAAATTGTTTAGCGTATCTCAACTTTAGGTTACATGCTTGTGAATTTGACGCTGAAGGCTGCGTTTCTTGTTGAATAGTGTACTCCTCTCTGTAATTTAACATGAACTCTTTCAGAACCCTCTTGATTCTTCCTGAATTGAGATTCTTTATCAGATAGCCGTAGTTGAAGCGCGCGCAACCAACTGGGCCCACTCTGGGATGCGCCGTGTGCTTCATCCCTTCAGATTCGAGGACTCACTTGAAAGATAAAATATCCCTTGGAAAACGTGCGAATTTCGGATTCTTTAACTTGTGTGGTGATAAAACACTGAAGTAACTAAGAATTACTACGCGGACACCTCTGAATCACGAAAATTTTGTGTGGGCGGAATAATTGTTATTGGAAATCCTCTGGCCTTCCATGGCATCGATTCGATCCTTCGAGTTTATTCCGCGAAAGTGATGATGTATATCGTGCGACAGTGATGATCCTACTGCATCGATCCGGCCCAATCTTCCTCCCAGCGGCCCCCTGTGACGTTTCGAGGATTCCTCAACGCACGTTAGACCCTGCGCTGTATACGTTATTCGTAAGATCCAATTTTTCTCAGGTTGTTCAGTCTTACTGAATCCTACTGTATGACGCGCGCGATAGCGCGTGGAGTTAGATGGTAAGAGCAATAGTATTTCTGCCTTTAACTTCTGTATTCCGCTGGGTAGTACTTCTGATTTCGCCAGAAAAATTGTGTTCTAGGGAGCACCTGTGTGCTGTGGCTGCATAAGCATCAGAGTGAGTTTATAAGTGCTGAATTTATCAAACGCAGGCTATTTCACAATGTTGAATACTGCACATTTAGCGTTTATTCAGCGTTTTCACTTTAGTGGTTCCTGTTCGTAGTGTGTTTGATTGTTTTAATATCTGAGATATATATACTCTACTACTTAAAATTTATCCACTACGACAAGCATCTGGAAATAAATTTCAGCAAAGAAATCCTCGTGGCACTCATCATTGTGAGTTGTAGATTTCCAATAATAAACGTGAAGGGTTCATAAAGTCTACTCAGGAAAGTGTTTCAACTTCCCATGAAGCTTTAACTAGATCAATCGATAGAGCCTGGAATGATTGTTATAATTGCGAAGACCAAAACTGCTTCATGAACTAGCCGAGGATGTTGGTGACAAAGTTCTGCGTTCTAGGTTAGCGCCTCCAGATTGGTCTCAAATAGCGCCAGCACCTAGAGTAGATGTCACTCGTATTCGGTGACATTAGTATCCTTCACATGTGTGTTTTACCAAATATCATTATGCCAACGCTACATTAGAGGCAACTTTGACCGCTTACAATTAAGCAAGTAGGTCCACGTATCAGTTTTGCGTTTCGTACTTGTAATCAGCATTCAAGGCTCTATCTATTGACTTGGTTCTTAGTCAAAGTTCCATGGGGACTTTAAATTGTGCACTAGTAAGTAAAAGTTGTGAGTAACACTATCTTTCCTGTTTCTTGGGTAAAGCTTATGTCTGCTGAAAAAAGGTCATCAGCCTGGCCATTTGCAGTGGGTTTTGAGTGTTGCCTTGTACTGCAGAAATTAAAGCTTTTTCTTATCTCTTATCGATTCTTAGCGTATGCATCCGACAAGAGCTGCAACTGCGGTCCAGGCTTACACAGGACGTCGCTTGATCGGCACGTTGGCGTATTTATCGTTTGATCCCTCCACAAATGTCCCTAGAAAGACTTTTCTATGTCTCTCCCACAACTGTTGTCTTTCCTACAATCTCCTAGGTGGAAAGCTTGCAAAAAGTTCCTTCATTTACAGGCACTCATTATCATGGCTACGTACTGCGCCTGAAGAGTACCCAAATCAGCTGCTACGGCAATTTCATTCAGGAATTAAGAAGGTTCCGGCTTCACTTAAAGCACCTCCAACAAACATGGCAGAAGTAACTGGGCGGAAGCTAGTATCTGCCCTGAGGCCAGTATCTTTCCTGCTTAGCTTCCACTTAGCAGAGGAGATAGATCTTCTTTACGCCCACCCCCATGACCCATATTAGAAATCATCCGCTCCAAGCGACGGCTTGGCTGCCGCAATTTCACAACGGACAAGGTTGATCTAGAGCTAAATCGTTCATGCTTCCAGTTTGCTACTCAGAGCTGATAGGAACGGCAGCCAGCTCGAGAAGAATGGTTATGCACTCCACTTTGCTGTCTAGAAATCCCACAAAATGCTAATGACGTATAAACTCATAACTATCACAATTCTCAGAAATATTTCACCAACCTGCGAAAATAATTACAGATAACAATGCAGTGATTGGTGACGACACTCCTGGCGTAGGCACTCGATACCTACAGGGTGGCAAAACTACGTGTGCCATAAACACGTCCCAACTTCATTTTTTGTTCGCAGAAATTTGAAAGTTATATTTTGAAAAACACTGAACCATTTTACGACTGCAAATAAGAATTGGGGTAGCTCCTATCAATTTTGATACAGGCCTCAATTTGTTTCTTCACCAAGTCGACGGTGCGGCGAAAGGGGTTCAACGCATATGCCATTCCAAATATCAGGCAGTCTTTTTCAGAATTCACCAAACTTTTTGCGTTTCGACCTTTGTTATCTACACGATGAAGCCCCAAACGGAGAAGTCCTATGGATCTGAATTCGGATAGTGGTCTCGAAAAAGTGATTCGTTATGTTGTTCCATGGACCCAAGCGCATTACTGTAGAAGGATAGAATTGTTATTATTCTGCTTATAGGGGGTAAAAGCTTCCTTAGCGGATCCTTTCTTGGTAGACCTTCTCATTGATTTCCGCGCTTTTGTTGATAAAAAATCTATACAGGCCTACCCAAAGCCTCAGCTCAACAAATTTTCAGAGAACGAGATTCTTTTAGTACTTCATTGAGATGTTACTAACGGATAAGAGTTGGTTGTAAATGATCAGTGACTTGGAATTTGAGGCCACGTTAACAGTAATTGTTCATGTTGTAAATCCACAGACGTCTAGTACGCCGCCCATCGTGGAAAAATCCCCAACTTCTTATAACTTCCTCCCAATCTTGCTTTACTGCGATCTGAAACTGCCCATTTTATATGCGATGGTCCATTATGCACTCTATTTTTCTGCCATCTGAGCAAGTTCTGAAGGCTTGGTCCAGTTTGGCCCGCTTATTAGGCTTAGGTCATCTTTTTGGTGGTTCCTCTTCTTATTAATTCTCTTCGGTGTGTTGGTATCCGTTCTCATTTTCTTCACGGGTTCAGTATTAGAGATGGTCTTCCTCTTTCCAATGCTTTTCAGTTTTTGGACTGTTCGTAGAAAAACTGTGAGCCTAGAAGGAATCGTTCAGCTCTCAGTCCCAGCTGTTGCTTGCTGCACAATCGCGTTTCACTTGAACAGGTCCTTATAAAAACTTGGAAAACAAATTTCTTCTTTTTCAAACCAATCACCAGCTACTAAGAAACAGTTTAAACAGAAAAGGCGCACATAAATTCCTCATACTATTTTTTACGAGTTGCTGCCAACATTTCTTTGGCGTCGAACACATTTCTGTCGATGCAAGTCGAATGCTAACTGTCACTACAGAAGGGATCAAGGAATGGACACCATATGACCACCTCTCCCATCACTCTCATTACCAGTGAGAGAGGCGCATGTGGGGATACCGTATGCCGCCCATCCAGAAGCTTCTCTGTCGCAAGCATCCGGTCTAAACGGCGTCAGCATCATGGCTTGTCGAACACAAGCAACATGGAATGCCAAAGAATCCAATTCCTTTTGAATGTCGCGAGGCATTCAGAAGAACATATCTCCTAGTGATTTGGGTTTTTTTCGATATAGCCAATAATCTTCAACGCGAATCTTTCAAAAAAAAGGGATCCACATTTTTTCACCGCGTACCTTTGTAAAATAAGGAGTGCCAGGAACATGGGTCTATATCAGCGAAACACAATTCGCCCATCCGAAACATTTTGCGGAAACGCAATATCCAACATATCTTATCGCCATCACAGAATTTCAGAACCTTCTCCTGACTACTCGAACTCTAAATCCAATATTCGATAAAATAATATCTCGAGCAAACCTTCCCGTGGAGGCAACCATGGGCTGCTCCTCACTAATCATAACAACCACACAGCTCTTGAAAGCGCAACAAGCCAGTGAAGTCATATAGCATCAAGCAACATGACGCCCAGAATTGTATGGCCGAGATCTAGTGTTGGTTAGCACCACCATGGGAACCTAGGAAACTGGTGTGATGAGAAAAGTGTAATGTCTCAATGAGTCAGATGAGTACTCTACAAAATTGTTATTGATGAGGAAGCTTGTTTTTCCACGCCAATCAAGTACGGCTGCCATCTACCACGACGACACATGCGTGCGAAACCAAAGATATGGAAAAGGTCACTCACAGTGACCTAGAGATGGCAACCAATACCCAGTCAAATGCCATGTCGCAAGGACGAAGCAGCAGGCTAGCAGCACTTTCTTAGACAGAGTAGAAAAAACTGGTGTAAGGAAGCAATGTCTGGGGTGCTCACAACATGACGAGAAATTACGGGAGCGGAGGCCCGCCCACTATTCGCAGCGTTTTATTTGGTTCCGAGAAGTTTTAGATAGCGGAAAAAAATCGAGAGAGACCAGAAAGGGGGAAGGTGTATGTAATGTGATGGGCGTGGTGTACTTCTAAGTGGGCAGAGTTTGAAACCAAACTCATGGCCGGTTCCAAGAGTTCTTGGAGCAGAAATTGGAAAAAGTGTGCGGAGGGTGGCAAGAACATAATGTAGTCCAACGGCGTTGTCATGCAACGAGGTGGGTGGTTCATGCCAAGAAACTTTATAATTCTGTTCCAAGAATTCAGACTGGCCAAGAAAATAGTGGGTAGAGATCAAAGAAGGAGAAAAGGTCGAATGCTGGCGGTGGGCATGGTGTGCGCTGAAGTGTGTAGAGTTTGCCGCCCGGTCACGCCAAGAAGTCCCGGAGACCGAAAAAATGTAAATAGTCTGGCAACGGAAGCTAGGTCAAATGCTAATGGTGGGTGGCACCGAGCTGGGAGTTTGCCACGAAGCACCATAAAATTATCGATGGTCCTGTTTTACTATATTCCAGTCCCGTGTGGTGCACATGAATGCGTGCGCAGCCAAATTGGTGCTTACGATCACCTGCAAATTTTTCCTTGAAAACGGAGGTGTTACGTAGATCACCGAAAGCATCTAGAGCTAATCTGCCTTTTACGTCCTAATTGAGGTTGCCAAACCTATTGATTCATGTTGAGCTCCCTTGCTCATCATTCCGTTAGTCTACTAATAAATCATCAATTTTCTCACTGCCTTCTATAATGCGGATTCAACTGTAGCACAGTTTCATGTTCATAAATGTATCTGAAACCTTTTTGCAAGAGCTCGCAGGCAGGTGATGAATGTTGTTTCATAACATCATTAATCTTGTTGATTGATTCAAACGAAAACGGATTCTGAGTTGCTGCTTCACTGACAAATTTAGTGTATTATCTCAATTGTGGGACTAGTCGGAACCTTGTTCAGAAGTTCGCTGCTGATGTTCATATTAGGCCTAGCGGTGGTGAGTTCGTTGTGTATATTCTCCAACTCATTACGTAGTGAAATGCTTCACCCATTAACACCAGAAATTGATTTATTTATGACTAACAATATGCATTACAAAATTGAAGCCCGTACCGGTTTTGGCGCATGCCACACTTGTAAAATATCTTCATTATTCCTTGTTTTTTCTGCTTCTTATCGTTTTTTCGCATCTTTCTAATTTTGCTTGTGTTTATGAGGCTGATGTCGGGGTCAAGACAGAATGACGATTGTTCATGATTCCACTTGTTTCATATTTGGTGTTTCAAGTGTTCAGATGGTGCACTTACGAATTTGCGAATCGCGCGACGGATCGCGTACTCTGACAGCAGCCCAAGTGGAAACACTATTAAGTAGCCACTAAAGTTTGTTACTAATTCCGAAGATTTAACTGGAGCACTGATTGTGAATTTTCGAAGTTCAAAAGAAATCCATGAAACTGAAAATGGCAGGCAGCCATGTGTTTAATGAATTTAAAGAGCTGCATACGGGGGACGCCAGTCACTTCGCCTATGGCACACATCATCAAACTTTCCAGCGCACAGGATACCGCTGTTGGTGAAAGTTTCACGGCAGAACATGTGTCTGGAGAAGCAGACCCTTCCACTGCCCTCACCGTACAGAATGTGACGTTATCTCTATCTCTGTCGAGCTCAAGGAAGCCTAGCGTGGTCGCTTCGGAAAACTGCCACGCCATTTCTTCTTCTGGGTTAGGTGGCGAGCACTTCCGAAAGACATTAGCTATGACTGTACAACACCCCTCCTGAGAATCGCTTCAGGCATGGTGTGCA
>MU872939.1:17586-32302 GCA_036418205.1 Ostertagia ostertagi | reverse complement strand
CAGGGGATTGTGTTCATCTTTCCATCTATGTTCCAATGGTTTTCAAATTTTAAGGCCTGTGAAATGGGAGGTCCCGCCGACAAAAATTGACCAAACCGACAACTAGCTCTAACTTTATGTTCCCTTCGGAGAAATCAATCAATGATGTACCCTCTACTTACTCATGACCTCTTCTGAACATTCCACCCTTAGGTTGCCGAAAAAGGTTTGCCCTGTTTCTTTTCGAATTGGCCGACCGATAAGCCATGGCAATTTTCAAATTGAAATTCTTCCTCTGAAACGCTATTGTTTTATATCAACTGGTATATCTTTTGTGAGCACTTCTTCTGCTTTATTCGCTCATTTGTTTTGTTTTGATGTTTGTTAGGAATTAGCTCGAATTTTAGGGTTTAGGAGTAAGGTGCTTTGTCCACAAAAGTGACCGCATTTCTTTGAAAGAAATTATCCTTGAGGAGATGAGAAAACCAACCAGGCGTACATTTCCTAACTTAGTCACGACTTGTTCTTGAAATTCTACTAGTTTTTCAATGTCTCGGCTGTAAAAAAATTTCGACCTCGATCTCAGGTAATGGTGCTCAACCGTCGAGTTCTGGTTGAAAAACCGGGTCTGGAAATGGAATGATGCGACTTGTTGGGAAACCTAATAGTGTAATGTTTAGAAGAGGTCATGCATAAGTAGAGGGTACATCAGTATTGATTGATTTCTCCAAGGGAAGATAAAGTTAGAGATAGTTGTCGGTTTGGTCAATTTTTGTCGGCTGGACCTCCCATTTCGCAGGCCTAAAGATTTGAAAACCATGGAACATAGATGGAAGAAGAACACGACATCTTGTAGAGCAGACAATTTTCTTTCGAATGGTATATGGCTCGATGTAAAAGCATGAGGATTTGGATGAAAATTTTTTGGTTGAAAAAAAGCGACACTATTTATTTGGGCATACCTAAGTTATTCCTTGTACACATACGTTCAGGCTACTCTTACTGTTTCGTTTGCTCTTCTGGAACGTGCAAGTGGTGTGAAACTCCAGTTCGGGGGGGCCACTCCATTTTTTTTCCTAATACTCAAGATAAGGATTAGAGGGCTCACGACACGTAATCGACTCATTTAAAGTAGACTTCTGATAAATATTGGTGTAATGGGTGAGAAACCCTGAAACGTTTTCACATTTCCGCCTGCCATGACCCAAGGGAACGGTCCTGGACCAGGAGAAAGGACACCTCCGCAAAGGGCTAAGGGTGCAGGAGCTCCAGGGTGGATCACCTGTGCAGAAAAGTGGATGGGATGTGGGCAGGTAGTGTGGAATGTAGGACATCCACCGGTCCTTATCAAAAGTACGCTCGAAATGAGTCGTTCACTTATTATCTTATCCGTAGTGTTCGATAGCCCAAAGAACTGCTCTCTAGTACTACGGATAAGATAGCAATGGAGTGCCCCCCCCCGAACTGGAGTTTCACCCCCCAAAGGAAATATTTTTAGCATACATTAGTACGAAGTTATTTTAATTGGTAGTTCTTATATTTCTTCTATCTAATTATTCGATGATCACTGAGCGGAAATACCACATGTCGGTAATGCATTTCCTGATAAATGAGGCAAGGCGAAATTGCCTTGCCAATGAGTCATATTTTTTGCCACGATTTTGAGGCAAAATTGGCATAACAACAAGAAATACAGGAATGTTAGTGACGTCATGGGACGACAAACAATGGCTTCGAAAATACTGTATCGAATCCAAAGCATGCTTCTCTTCGTTTAAGCACTTTGATCGTTAATCAATGTTCGGATACCTCGATAAAAATTCCACTGGAGGGGGAAATAAGTTTTGGTTTTGTATGCTTATGGGCTCTAGCCGCAGCTTGAAGCGCAATGGAGGCATCTCTGTGATTTACGGGTATTTTCCACTACTTCTTTAATTTTCAAGCCTTTCTGTAGCTTAAGCGCTATGTCTACCTCAAACGTCTCAAAATAAGTTGCAGAGCCTAAATTGAAGACAGAAGGTGACAGTGTGCGTGTTCCAGCATTAAATATGGTCTTCCTCGTTGAGATGTATTGCTCCGAGTAACGCCTTCTTGCAGCGTAGTCCACAGCCACGCATGTTTGGAAGCACACGCAAGCCGTATTTCTTTCTCGTTGCCTTGGGTGTTTGAATGCATTACAAGCGACAGTGGAATGCCCCATCTTATTCTACTTTAGAGGGACGGATGCAAGTGTCATGTTGTGCAGGACTTGATTATGCAGACGAGGAAGTTCACCTCAGACCGCACGAACAGGAGACAGAAGAGTCACTGGTGGAGAATGTCCTTTGGCTACTTCTAGAGGGGGTAGTCTTGCTGATCTTCTCCGGCTCAGTCGACTGCGGTGGCGCCACTCGGCTTATTTTTAAGAATAAAAAAAAAAGGAAGGATAAAGCATTTGCCGTTGATCAATCCCTTTTTGGGATGCGGCACGCATTCTACTTCCATTTGTACATTCGTAGTGGCGTTTGAATGCGATGTGGCCTATACTTGCGGGGGCCAGCCGATGTACAAGTCAGTGTTTTTATCCTCCCAGACAAGTCTGGTACCAATTAACCGACCCCGGAGGGATGGAAGGCTTGGTTGGCCCGGGCGACTCACGACCCAGGATTTGATCCCCGGACCGCTCGCGTGGTAAGCGTGCCACTTGCCACTACACGCCGCCCTTCCAGTATAGACCCATGAAAATTCTGAGAAAGCACCTATGATTGGCAAGACAGAGTACGAACGATCGGCCGCTCTCGCTGTGCTGATCTCAAACTTTCAAGAGACGACCGCTCAAAAAGAAAAGGTCACTCAAAATGGCATAGGTTGCCCAAAGCACTCTTGTTTTTCCCTCCACTGGAGAGTTGCTTTTCTGGAAGCTTCCGTTGCAAACCTAGCGATACAAGCCAGAAAGAGTAACCAGGATGTCTTTGTGCAGGGTGAGTTGTGAAGCACCGCCCAGTTTACGCCCCTCACAAAACTGCAGAAAAACTTCTGCCCAATTTTGTCTGGGAGCGAGTTGGTCTCATCAACACCGTGAGGAGGCTCAAACTTTGGCAACCAGCTACTGCGGACGTTTTCTACTATTTCTCGAATTTTTCGTTACTCATTCTCCCTCCTTTCAGCTTCTCTTTCATTCACTAATCTCCAGCTACCTAGATTAAACCTTTGATTCCCGTGACACACACAGTACCAATCGGTAAATCGTGTCGATAACTATGGGATAGTCAAGGTAGTACATATGCCTCGTGAAGGGACACAGCGTAAGAGGATGCCTCAGATGAGTAGGCCCTTCGATCTTTAACATTCTCGACTATTGAAAAATCCATTGAAAAAATACCCCCTCCCCCCTTCCCGTAGGTATGATACATATCTGTGACCGAAAGGCCATATTTGTGGAAATAAAACAGGTCTTAAAGGGGGTAGGGAGTTATGAATCTGATCCCTACACTCTTCCCACCATGCTCTCTCAGAACTCCGATCTCCAACTTCGCCAGGGTCGTCTGTCTCATAGCTCATCCAACTCTTTTCACTAGGGCTAAATTTTTGATTGTTTTTACTTTCCGCTTTAGCGGGAGTTCACTATGACCCTTGACCGTCGTTTCAAATCGCGCACCAGATTCGAAATATTGCGCCCTTTAATCGGTGCCTCCGTAGCCAGATTTGGGCTTTTCAACGGCAGAACAAGTCCTGAGGTCTGGATTACTTGCTGAAACCGGGTTAGGCCATCAACATCTGGAAGGAACGACTGGACACGAATTTTGCTCCCAGTCAGCTGCAACTAATTGTAATGCCCCCACCAGCAAGAACCAAAAAAGGATGCGCTCACTAGTCTTCAACTGGACGCATCTTTGTGGTGGAACTTACGCCGCTACTATTGAAATATCGCCTAATTTCAGTTAATTTCGAATCGATGCTTCTGATTTATGACTGATTTGGTTTCTGAGGAATTATTGTAGCACACCCACGAGTGCATAGTAATAATTAATGAACGCAAAACTTACGGTATAGCTTAGATTTCGAGAAAATGCAATCCCCTCAGTCATACAATCCCATTTGCTGAATTCACTTTCACGTCATCACTCGTCACCCTCTCGTCATAGAAGCTGTGAATCCCTTGCAGGCGTCCGAAACTGCGCTGGCTGTAGGCCAAAATAGACAGCCTTCCCGTCTGGAATAACTCGATTATACTTTTCATTGTTGATGAATGTAACGAGGATGCAGTCTTCTAGGGCTCATATGGCCTTATCGCCGCATGGTCATTAAACGAATTAGGCATCCGCTTTATAAGAATAACCAGTATCGCCGATTGCCTCACTTTACAAATGACAACTCTACTGCAAGTAGGGTTGCTGGTGGCGCTTTGGCGCTTCTTGTAGCAGCAGTGCGTGGCTTTCCTATACAATTTGAAATAGGGGGGTGTTTACTTTTTTTCCTGGGTGCCGTTCTATAGATGTTATGGTGTTCTCTTATTGTTCCTCGAGTACTGTACGCCAAAATTAAGGCTGCCGCCGAATGTTGTTCAAATGGCGACCAATCTGATTTCTGTATGGTTTTCAACATGCTGTCGCCAATGGAACAATCAGAAGTGATGAGTTATCTAGGTGAGTGAATATTTTAATGCTGTAAAGGTGCTGAGGTGGGGCTGGTTGTAGTGGCAAGCGGCACCACTTCCAAGCGCATAATCTGCGCTCAAACCTAGGATTGAGCGTTGCTTAGGCCAACTGAGTCATCTTCTCTCCCCCGAGTTGGCTTATAGGTACCAGAATGGGAGCACAAACACTGACTCCGCTACCCACCATGCCTCTTCCCCTTCCCGAAGTCAGTGTATAAGCCAATTCAAATGCCACGACGATTTTGAATGGATATGGAACGCGTGGCGCATACCGCAGTGGAAACAACGCCGAACAATTTTGTTTTTTATTATGCGCCGATGTATGCCACGGCGTGTGGCAGCTGTATGGCCATTTCTTTCGGCTCGAGCGTTCCTAAGCAATTGCCTTAACTCCTCATTGAATAACCATCTTGATTTCAGTCTTACTGTAGGCCCGAGCTTCTTTACTAAATATTCTAGAACGTTGGTCAACAGCAATACGTTGAAAAGCCTCCACTATCCTTAAAAATGGCCACAGAGCCTTCAAAAGAACCTCACCCTCAACAATCCTAAGGTTATCTCTCGTCAAGTTACTCTTTTCTCGACACCAATTAGGAGCATCAAAGTGTGACCGTTACAAAAAGGCGTTCGTGCGAGCCACTGTCAAGTGACACTTTTGAAAATGACGGGACTTCCTTTGAACGTTGGGTCCCGCCACTATTGAGTCGCTGGTACGTTCGACTCGCTGGTGCAAAGTTCGATTCGCTGGTGCAACGTTCGATTCGCTGGCGCAACGCTTGGATCCAGCGATTCGCCAGCGATTGACATGGCTTGACAGTGGACGCTAAAAGTAGCGGGCCTCCTTTGAACGTTGGGTTTCCCTAACTATTGAGTCGCTGGTACCTAGTTCGACTCGCTGGTACATCGTTCGACTCGCTGGTGCAAAGTTCGATTCGCTGGCGCAACGTTCGATTCGCTGGCGCAACGCTCGGATCCAGCGATTCGCAAACTATGACATCGGCCTAATGGGGATGCTAGTCCTCGGTTACGGTAGATGCGCAATCTTGGCAGTGACGCCAGTAAAGGATTGATAGGGCTCACCATCAGCCTTTGACTGGATGGAGTCTGGAGTGCAAATGATTTCCGTTTTCTCTGAAGTTCGTACTCCCTCCACAAAACTACGTACACTGCGCGCCTACCGGTAATTGAAAATCGGCATATTCCTCTAGTTTTACACCGAACGGCTTGCTGATCGTCGTCTGGGAGAATTTACATCAAATCGCAGTGAACTGAGTTTAGAAAGATTCCACCATTGGTTGTCCTCTCTTTTTAATTGTAGTGCCGACAAATTCAGGAATCGATCTACGGTTGAATAACAGCAATTTTGAGGTACAAGTAAATCAGTATGTAAGAAAAGAACTCATCAAAACGCTTTGGTTAGGAGCATGCTTGCTGAGGTTGTGCTAAGGTAATGACGGACTGAGCGCGGAAAGGAAAGGATGGTGCCAGAGAGCGCATATATGAGAGAGACCAGACAATAGCTCGTTGCGGGCGGAAAAATTTAAGCTATTGAAGCTATCCTCGCAAGGCCCTTGCACCCTTGCGGGGTGAATTCCATGCACGCGGGTGCCACATCTACGATTGCCCTTTAGAGGACTATCCTACAAACTGAAGGCAACCATTTACACGAATCCGCCTGAGATATATCTTTAACCCTCAAACTGTGCATAAAGGGGGACACTTAGCTCTACATTAATATTCTTTACGGTTAATATCGATGAATGGTGAGGTGGCGAAAAGCACTTTTCCTTGGCTACGAGCACTTTTCCTTGGCTACGAGCACGGCCAGAAAATCCCACTACTTAATTTATTTATTCATGTGCTCAATAAGGGTAGAAGACGAAAGACTCAAAATTGCAGCCGTACCAGTAGAAGTAGGATTCACCTTCCTTCAATAAGAAAGGGGAATCTATGAAATTCAAAGCAGAAGTTTTGTTTGAATGATCAAATTTTTTTCTATTCAAGGAGATTCATGCAGTGGTGATGCTGACGAAGCGCTCAAAATTATGGAGAAGCGAAAGCCTAACTTCATGCGTTTTGGCAGAAGTGAGTATGGAACAATTGTAACAAAATCTCAATTTTCCCCCATAATCTTCTTTTTCAGGTGCGTCGCTCGGTAAAAAAGGTTCTGATCCGAATTTCCTCCGATTCGGCCGAAACCAACCGAATTTCCTCAGATTCGGTAAAGCCGCCGGTGATCCCAATTTCCTCCGCTTCGGTGAGTTACCGTAATCAAAAATCTGCCCCACACAGATCCCATTAGCGATCGTGATTTTCAGGACGATCTGCTGGTGACCCAAACTTCTTGCGATTCGGTAAACGAGGCGTCGACCCAAATTTCTTACGTTTCGGACGTAAACCGAATTTCCTTCGTTTTGGCAAGTAGACGAAAAAATCATCACGTCAATTCAACTTCATCGTTCTTCACCTTGACTTCTTCATCATCACGACATCCCCTCATCTGAGTGGCAACGACGGGCTGGTTGGAGCGCTTGGGCAACGCTCATTTCTCGAATAGATTTTTTCTAGACATTATTTCGTGAATTTCATTTCTTTTACGCGGCCAAATGTGCATGTGGTAACATCAGCGCACACATGAACAATTTTAATTTTTCTCTTGTGTGCAAAGTAGAACGCGATTTTCTTTCGCCGATACAATCCCGATGAGGAAGGCCGTTCTGAGCTCGTTATGCGATTCCTTGAATCAGAAGACACTTGACGCAACCACCTGATCACAATTATAGTAAGGCCGATGTCAGACTTTGCGAATCGCGCGATTCGCTAGCGTCTGCGGTCGCGTCGCGGCCAGTGAATCACTCAATTGGCTGGTACCGCAACGCGACCGCGGACGCTAGCGAATCGCGCGAATCGCTAGTAGCGAATCGCGCGATTCGCAAAGTCTGACATCGGCCTAAGCTTTCACAGAAAAAAAAAACTTTTTTCTTACATATTGAACGCAACATGGGACGCCTAAATTATGCACTAGGATCTACATTCAGTTCGTCAAGCTTATGAGGACAGCACTGCAGATCTTGCGTCAGGCCAAATATGGCAGTTTAATTGACCCTCGAGGAAATGTTTAGTTGTACTACACAGCGGTTTATGAAGAGGTCTTCAGTTAGCAGAGGGTTGAACAGACAACCAAATAAGCATACATTCGGCTAATGCATCAGGAACATGGAGGTCTTGCGTGTGAATTTAATTTAATTCGTGTGAATTTAATCGAGGCCTTCGACCCATGATGGCACGTGGCTCTTTTTTGAGCTAGGACTTCCTCATAGCTTACGACTACAAAATTTTGATGGGCATGTTACTGGCAGTGAAACGGTGCTTTCAGAAGTGAAAGAACTAGCGCAGGAACCAAGCATAGCTTTTCCCTATTCTACTGCTTGCATTACCGTGTTATTAGGTGAAGTTATGGCAAAGAAATGGAGCACGAGTAAGAAACTGTACTTACACAGGTTTGAGGAATCCATTGAAAATTGAAGGAGCTAAAAAATAGGCTCTTCCCGTCTCCGTCATTAGTAATGTTTGTAACAAATTTTCAAGGTGCCGTCTTCACAGTCGCTAACAGATGTAGGACGTATGAGACAAGGGACCCCGTTTAGCTCGCAGAGTTCAAGGGCCTAATCCCACAAACCTCTTCTCAAATCTCAAACCAGATCCTGGATCGTACGCCGCTCGATTTGCAATCCCTCCAGGTTCAGTAAATTGGTACCAGTCTTGATTGACAGGTAAAAACTCAGCTCTGCGGCACCGACTGCACCAAAAAATCATTTATAGGGTTTGAGAAAATTGAACGAACTTAGACATATTGCACGAGGCGAAAAGTAGCTAACTAAGGCTAAATGAACGGGTTGTGCCACCCGTACGGAAACGCAGTGCATTTGTCACATCATGGTCCGACAATGAAGAGCTTCGTCAGATTAACGTACCCGCACAGTACCATCACATCTCAAGCAACATGTTGAGGGATCCTGAAATTACTGCATAGATAAGATTATCAAACGACACATAGGTCAATTGACCGGTGAAAAAAACGCCCTCAAGACATAAAAGCCCATCCATTCCGACATGAAACAGACAATCAATTGAAGCTCAAATCTACGAATGTGGTAGAATTCTACATGAGGTCGACCAATCATCATACATACCATAGAAGTAACACTGAGATGTAAACAAAACTTTGTTTGTAAACAAAGAAGCAAGGGGTTGCATATAAATAACACGACTTATAAATTAGATGCATACTAATCCGGTTTCATCTTCAATAAAAAATGCCATATGGTCTCTAATCGGAACATTTTGCTGATGCTATGGAAATTACTCGACAGTAGAGCATTTGGAGATAGATAATGTGCGCAGCGAGCGGCAAGCTTGCAGAAAGGCTTAGAATCAGCGGGACAAAGTTATCAGTGTTTCCTGGGGAGAAAATCTCTGAAACCAGTATCCGCTGAGCTATCTCTCATGAGCTTACTATATTGGCAAGGCTAGGGGATGAATCAAAAAAAGCAGCTTTGCCATGACACACATCATCGAAACTTTTTGATCGTACACGTGCCGCCACTGGTGGAATTTTTCGCTGCAGAATACCTACAATCCCATATGCTATGCAGAACCAGCTCATCCTTCATTGTCGTCCACGTCCTCAGATGTGACTTCATTTACCATCACAGTCGAGCATATGGAGTAGCACTACAGTGATCGCTCTAGCTTGAAGCTGCTACATAATTTCTTCAATCGTAAATGATTGATTTCCTCCTAGAGAAAGTGGCTTTTGCCGTGCAAAATCGCTTTTGACCAGCGTTTCCCCAAACGTACGAACGTCACTATCCGTCAAAGAAGTCATTGGCTTGAAATGTTATCCATATTTCCGGTGGAAATGTTCTGTCGTCGGATCAACCCAACTCTTAGTGAATTTGTTTTGATAGAATGGAAAGTACTCTTCAATTTCCGGCCAAGATCGTTCGGAATGCATTCAGTAAAGTGAAATTGTTCTGTTTTGAATATTCTCCGGGGACTTTTTTTGCCCCCATCCATCTGTATTCTTCAAAATATCTCTGCGATGACGAGCGCAAGAAGAATGCTTGACGCCTCCCAGACATGTACCCAACGCAAATAACCAATGTGATCTTCATCGTCATAATTGTCAGAAGCCTTGAGTACATTAATGTTGCCCAGTGAATTTAGTTTACGTTTCACTTTGACTTACCGATACCGAATCATAAGACGCTACCACACGTACAGTCCAGATTCTAACCAGGGAAGGCATTCAACTTCCCATGGAACTTTGAGATGAGACCCAGATATATCGATAGAGCTTCAAACGCTGATTACAAATATGGAAACTAAAACTGCAAAATGAAATTGCCAAGGAAGTTGTGAGCAGTCAAAGTTGGCTGAAGGTAAAGCGTTACGTATCAACCGTGGTAGTCTCCGGGCTTTCAAAGTCGCCGTGGAGTAGTGGTAGTGCTCTCGAAATTTGCACACCAACGGGGAAGAGAACTTATGACCTCCCGGGTAACAGCAAGTGCACTTCCACTACTACCGCGGCGACCCTGTAGCCTGGGGTCCAGCACGGTTTATATGCAACGCTTTTATTTAGCCAACTTTGACTGCTCACAACTTCCTTGGCAGGTTCATTTTGCAGTTTTGGTTTCCATATTTGTAATCAGCGTTTGAAGCTCTATCGATATATCTGGGTCTCAATTCAAAGTTCCATGGGAAGTTGAATGCCTTCCCTGGTAAGTCACGATTAGACGTGTCTTGAGTTTTGACTGTGCCTTTCACCGCAACTTGATAGAATGCGTGTGGATAAGGCTGCTACTGAATACTCTTGGATATCAGCAGATCTAATGCTAGAAGCACTTACCGCGCAAACTTCCTAATATAATCGGCAGCCCCCTCCACACAGCACAGACACCCTATTCAGACTCGCGGATATGGAATTATATGTTAGAACCCCCCCCCCCCATTCCGATTTTCTCCAGAAAAGATACAAGTAATAAACATTCTGCAACATTTGTGATAGCAGAATCCCCGTAGCGTCGTTTTCAACGCAGAAAGTTTCTTTTATTTATGCTGTTGAACCACACTGGACCTTACTGCCACGTTATTTACAAAGAGTATAAGTGAATGTTACGCGGCTTTCCACTCTTGGCATCTTCACGATCGTTCAAGTCATTGATGCTAATCTTGAGCAAATATCGACAACAGCTTTCGAGTCACCTTCCCAATATAAAATCAATCCCAGCCTAACTCGTTCATTTTTATGTAGTCACGTCAGGTGGCTCGTTAGACTGAACAAAGTCAATCAAACTGTCTCCTTTGAGATACATTCCATCATTTGCATAAATTACCCTTCCTGGCCGACAAGGCATCAATAAATAAACAATATAAACAAGTAAATCAAATAGACAAACAAATAGCTTAGCACAGTTGCATCTGCGTTCTTCTTCGGCATTCATAAAGCATAATTTTTGAGAGATTCTCCAACAGGCAGTGTCTTCCCCAAGATTAAATATATCATTTTTGCTCATGTTTCCTTGAATATGAAAATTATTTTCTTTCCTCCGGTGCAAGATAACTAGCAATACACCATTGTATGAACCTACCAAAAACGACTGCACAGTCTGAAGGAAAATTCTAACAGCTGCTTCAACCTGCATCCCACTTCATAGTCAAAGTTTCACATTTGAAAATAAAATTCACAAAAGAAGACAAGAGAATGCGTACAAAAAAGCAATCATAACAACAAGAAAAAAAATCACTAAAAAACAATTATTAAGCACTGCGCTGAATGAACGAAGTTATACGACTTTTCTAGCATAGTACTGGTGCGTAAAAATAGTTTTCAATGGCAAAAACTGGAAAAATAAAGTGGTGGAAATTCACTGACCCGCCCTCGTGTCCTTCGTCTTCAGGAACCTTGTCGATCCAATTCAGCACCGGTCGCATCGGCACGAACGGTCGTCGCTGACCAAGCTCTGCGTTCAGCTTCGTGTACACATACGTCTGTCACCATAGCAACCCCAGGTCACCTCTCTTTATATTCAAATGATTCCACATTTTGAAAGGTCAGTAGTAAGATGGAAGACTCAGGGTATTGAAAGAAAACATGAAGTGTAAGGGCCATCACATCTCTTTGCATACACCCAATCATCATCTACTTCCCCACGAATGGTGATGTGTTTGAATGCGTAATGGATCACTACATGAATGGTGATGGTCAGCTGATAAATAGCGCAATAGTTCCTCCATAGAAAGTGAATGTCTCTGCTCTCCGAAAGCAAAAAATAGCAGCTAATTTTAGAAGGAATCCCTTTTTCAACTAAACAATGGCGAATCGCACCTTCGACCGATGCACCATGCTTCTCCGGTTCCTTCTGATATATCCTAGATTTTTGCCACTTGAATGAATCTTGTTGAGGTGGAGAGAAGACAAGAACCGAGAGAGCGGCGAGGCGTGAGGGCGAGTAACACAGAAAGTAAAACTTTGTCTTCTAACCAGAGAATTTAAAGGAAACTACAGCTTGAATTAGAGTTCGAGTTAGATGAAGAATGACATCAGATGGAAGCAAGTTTCTGTAATTCTCCCTAGAGTTGTATGAAAGGCTTAAAACTTTCTGTAAAGGCAACTCCATTGTCAGACAATATTTGAAAGCGATTGTGATTGTAGTGAAAGGGTACACCGAAGCCGGAAGCAAGCGCTCATGGCCTCAGATTGGGAAGGACATTCAAAACAGGGTAGGATTCAATCCTCCCTAAGGGGTTGGGGGACGAAAATCCCTTAAATTTATTTGTTTTGAACGATATAGTTTCTTCATTTTCAGTGCATGTTTACTTTGACCTACATACATACATTAAATGTAGGCCCTTTATCAGGACAATCCCAGTTGGGAAGACAGAGAAAATTTAAAGGGATTTTCGTCCCCCAACCCCTTGGGGGAGGATTGAATCCGGCCCAAGGGTATTTCAAAACCGCGAACTCGGACTAAGCCCAGGAGGGGGAGAAACGCCACGGAGAAGAGAAGTTGATCCTTTCAGAATTTCTTCCCATCCAGGCTAAGTCCCAAGTATTATAAGTGGCTCACTCAATTGAATGTTGCCCCCCCCCCACACCCTCCCAACGACACAGCGCCCAGAATTAGCTCTGCTGCGGAACCACTGAGTGATTTCAATATAACCATTCACTGACATCCCCAGAGAATAACACGGAGAACTTTGCGATGCAATGGCAAATTTTGGCGTGAGATGGCGCACTGTGTGCAGGGAGAACTAAACTTCTTGTTTGACGTCTTTTGTTAACAAGGTAAGAAGAATGAAAGGGTAATCCTCGTTTTAATCTACTTTATCTTGTTCTTGTTGCTCTCATAGCTCGAGGGTCTGATGTATGTCTTTGCAAGAATTGTCATGGTAATGAATTTTTGAGTAGTTTAGCCCAGCGAATTGTAAGAAGAGCTTCTTATTGGATTGTTACTATTAGAAAATTCTCTTCTTTCTCGTTTTCGTAGGATGTTTGTGTTACTGTGCTTTTTCTACGGCTATTTACTCAGATGCGGATTTTTATAGCTCTGAAAGTTGTTCGTTTCACTTGAATTTAGGCGTTACTTTCCTCGTTGGTTGTTTCTGTGTTGACAGGTGCCCATGAATTAGTTCACCAAATTCTAATCTTCTTGTAGGGCTTCGATGACAACACGTCTGATAGTCAAAGGCTTGCCATCGAATTGTACCGAGGCAAGCCTGCGAAAGTTCTTCAAAAAGTATGGCACAATGAGTGATTGTACGCTGAAATACACAAAGGAAGGGAAATTTCGAAAATTCGCTTTCGTTGGATTCGACAGTGAGGAGAATGCCAGTAAAGCGCTGCAGGAAACAAACCTCTCTTTTATGGGATCTTCACGTCTTCATGTAATGTTCATTTCAATACCAATTTAGATCCTTAAGTTGCTATTCGCTAGTCTCAATAGTTCCTTAATCGTTAAGGTAGAAGAATGCAAGCCGTTTGGAGACGCTAATAAACCACGTGCTTGGAGTCAGTACACTAAAGATAGCAGGTAATACCATCTAGTTGGAGCATTGATACTGTGGATCTGTTCAAAAATTGGTTGCTTTTGAGGTCATCCATTAGAACTGGAAGCTGAAAATCCCACAGATTGCCGGAGGCATTCCGACCCATGACAAATATTTTCTCATTGTAACAATGGGGAAAGTATCAGTCCCTGATTTCTTTCTAGCGGCGACTTGGCTCTTCCTACCCTGAAGCTCCCTTCCTCTGCAAATTCTTGAATTGCTGTAGTTGGCAGGAACTATTGCACCAGCTATAAGATCCCTCCTCCTCAACTACAAGAGCCTCTCCCTCATGAAAGGAGGTCGAGGAAGAGGAAATACAACAACTCTAAAGGGAGCGCATTCTTCTGAGAAACGGAATTCGCGTTTCGCTACGAAGGGTGTGCCCTTGGCTCCCTAACAAGGCACTGCCCACGGCGATAAGTTCCTTTCGTGGTTGTGCACACCCACCGACCCCAGCTGCTGGTTCCTCACTGTCGGATTCTAGCCGTTTTGGCAGAGAGGTAGAGCGTTCACGGTGGTGACGTCAGCACCGATGAAACTCGCCCATCGCGGAAGTCTGGGGAGAACCGGGGTCCCTTTCTGCACATTTCAAGCCTTTTTATTAGTTTTTCTGCACCTCTTAGCAGCTCTGCTTTCATACCCAGCGGGCGACCAAAACTATCGTACTAGCCTTCAACGAACAAATGTGGCCCATATCCGACAAGCACCATTTTTTTAAAGAAGTATCTCCTTTGAATTTTCAGTGCCTACAAACGAAAACACGAAGTTATTTCGCCTGATTCTCAAAAAGAACAAAAGAAAGCAAAGTCTGATGATGAAACAGTGGAGAAGAAGAAGAAAGTCGATCCGGATTATCGTAACTTTTTGGAAGCACAAGGAATCAAGGATGAAACGGTTCGTCACAGTAGGATTAGCTCTAGTACCTGAGTATATTTCCTTCATTCCAGCCTCAGAAGATTACTGTCCCTGATGCAGCTGTTGAGAACGAAA